>JBBHKE010003155.1:391526-405663 GCA_037447655.1 Zygnema cylindricum | reverse complement strand
GGAACATTATATGAACTATACATGAGTATTATATAAACATTGTGCAAACTTTAAATAAACATTACATCAATATTAAATAAACATCATACAAACATTATATACATGTATATATATACATTACATCAACATTATCAACATCAACTAAACATCATAATATCATATCAACATGAAACAAACATCACATCAACAATATAGTAAAAATTATGCAAACAAAAAGTAACCACTCCAAAAGCCACTTGTGTGAAGAACTCTAGGGAAGCAAAATACAATATTGTGACAACACATAAAAACTAATAACGTTGTCACAATATTCTCTATACAATACAATGAAATGCATCATTGGGCGAATGTAAAACAAAGTTACCGTTGAGAGCAAGTAACAAGTGGCGTTGCTGAGGTCCCATTGAGTCGCCAGTGTGCGGACTTGATCTTTTTACCGGATCAACAACCACCTTTTGGGTGAAAAACTCTAGGGAAGCAAAATACAAATTTGTGACAACACCTATAAACTAATAACGTTGTCACAATATTCTCTATACAATACAATGAAATGCAACATTGGGCAAATGTAAAACTGAGTTACCGTTGACAGCAAGTAACAAGTAACGTTGCTAAGGTCCGATTAAGTCGCTAGTGTGCGGACTTGATCTTTTTACCGCAGCAACAACCACCTTTTCTTTTTATTGATTTTATGTACGATTTTGGGCAATATGAGGTACTGGCGACTTTGTGTTATCGGCGTCACATCGTGGAACAATACCTTTTGTACAGACGAACGTCAATATTTGGAAAACGTGGAGATGTACGACAAGTGATCATACAGTTGCAATTATTTAAGTTCATGTGACAAGCATGTTCAAATAGCATTTCATTAGACCACGCTAAAAAGTGTTTTATACAGGCACATAGCAGTTGAGTACTAGAGAGCTCAGAACAGACAAGAAAAAATAACCTTCATACATCAATACCAGAATAGCAACCCAAATTTACAAGTGAGACAAAGAATAGACTTCACTTTTATTAAAAAGTATTTTGTAACATTTTGTCCTAAGTGGACCATTAATTGAAGTTATCGCTTTTTCCTGCAACTCTACTCTGTCTATTGTCTACTTTGTCTGTTTGCAAATCATACTACCTCCATACTCGTTCCAATCTCTCATATCTCTCTATATTTTTTGTGACTCCCTAAACCCCTCTGCATGTTTTTAATTGTGGCCGGTCGAAGCTAAATGTGGTTACGGCGAACTCTTCCCGTTAGCTCGGATGACCGACCCAACGCAACAGGTTATGGGCCCACAACTTGTTGCTCTGGGTTATCTAACGGGAAGAGTTCCCCGTAGCCACAGACAGCTTGGACCGGCCACATGTCAAAACACGTAGAGAGCTTTGGGGAGTTACAATAAATAATTAGACGGGAAAGATAGGAAAGGGTACCGAGAGATATGTTTGGCAAACAGACAAAGTAGACAGAGTAGAAATGCAGGAAGGTCCACCAATACCAGGCCGAAAGGAGTTCGGAATTCTAAAACGAAGAGCAGCGGCCGGTCCAAAGCGGCTGTGAGTAGAGGAGAAGAACTGGGAACCTCTGCAACAAAAACAGCAAAAGATAAGATAGTGTAGCAGGTGAGGCCTAGATATTGGATGAGAATGAAGGCCGAGCCTTAGAAAATAGTCTCTAAAGGCTCAGGGAAAAGTTAGACAAGAAATTAGTTAATTCAGAACGAGTCAAACGACTTTGGAGACTCTCACACACACCATACGACAAAACGATGTAAATGTCGAAAAACATTTCCCAATACTAAGAAAATCAAGCCATGGTAGAGTCACCAGTTACCTTCTTACACACACGAATACCTCAATGTTTCTCATCTCAGTTCCCCACAAATTTGAGCCGGTTCTCACCTCATTCGGGAACCAAAAGTGAGAGGAGTCAAACTGGGAGGATGTGGTCAAAAAGTTGATTGCTACAGACAGCTCCATCGAGGTGGTGATGCTTGAAAAGGTCTCCGAGAAGGAGCTTGGCATCAAGGAGAGGAGCGGTCGGAGGACTGACCTATTAGGTGATAGGGTAGAGACCAAGCAAACTAGTCAGAACACAAATCACAAGAATTATGAATGCCTAACGAGCATTCATATCACAAATAGAGACTATCAAAATAGAAAGGGAGTCGACAAAAAAGAAAGAGGACCGGCAAAGTATCTAACGGTGGAGGAGAGGATATTCGAAATAGAGGACCTCTCATGACCTCATTGTAAACCACACTCTAGACTACATCATGATCTCAAACGTGAGCCTCTTTCAGATAGCACGTGCAACAGAAGGAGAAGACCTGCCATAGTGGCAGAAAGGAAAAGAACAAGGAAGAGATCAGGAACTCACCGGGTTAGGAGAACCATCCAATGAGAGTAATCAAGGGAGTCAGCCGAAAAAATTTGCTCAATTTGTTGCTAACTCCATGTATGACATTTCAAAAGAATTGTCATTAGAAACTACTGACAGCAACGACCTTGTCAATGGATCTGCTCACCTCGAAATCCAAAGCATTAACAAATGGGACGTCATCCAGCATTAAACAAAGGGAAAAGGCAGTCACGACATGCAAGAGTTCAATTCTTGACAGGACAATCAGGAGTTCAATTCCATCACAAAGAGAACCGGAGCAACAAACAGATAGACTGCACGGCTAGTTTTGCTAACGTTGTTGCAACAACAAGAGCAAGAAACAAGCTCAACTCGATCAAGGCGAGTACACTCAACTCAAAAAGGGCGCACTCACAAAAACTATGACTCCAAATTTAAGAATCTCACAACTCATAATTGAACTAACGAGAGGACACCAGGAGAGTCTCACATCTCAAGAGGAGATAAGTAAGAAACCTTACCATGAGAGGGTCAAAGGGAAGCAAGTGTCTTAGAACGCCACCACATTAAGTAGTTGCGCCTGAGAATGGCTAGCAACCACGACAGAGGAAATCCACGGAGAGATCACAGAGAATGCTCCAAATCAAATGAGCACTCTATTATCAGTAATCCGCATGGAGGACGAGTAAAATATCTTGCAAAAAAACGCCACAGTGTCAGCAATCCGCAAAGAGGACGAGAAAAACGTCTTGCAAGAAAACGCCATAGTGATCGTGAGTCAAGCAAAACAAAAGGAGACAGATAACAAAGGGAGACAGATCGCGAACTCATAATGCATGTTGATACAGAAAAGCAAGCGACAAAGGAAAGAAGCACCAGCGAACAAGCAGTTCAAAGTGTCTTTGCACGTGTGTCAAACATGACCTCAATAGACAAAGGAAATCGAATGCATGCTAAGAAACAGGAAAAAAGGGAAGGAGATTCAAAATCTTACCCAAAGAATCCTAAAACGGCGAGAGGAAATCCCAAGTGAGACGACAAAAGAGGTGGTAGTAAAGAGTGAACCACAAACATTCTCTCAGTCATTGTCGGGCGAGGTAGCACGGATAGAGTTCTTGAAATTAGTTCCAATGACAAGATGGTCCAAAGCCTGCATAGAGAGAGAGTGAGAGAGAAAGAGAGATCATAAATCAGGTTTTTGGTGACAAAAACCATGCAGAAAGTGGAATAATAGCAGAGGAGCGCCAAGGCAACAAACCACATGCTAGACATCTCACATAGACCAAGAGTCTAGGGGACTTTTGTAGCGGAAGCATTGGCGAGCAAGGGGTGGAGAGAAGACAAAAAAAACACTTTACGTATAAAATAAAGAAAAAGAGATGTAAAACAATGGGAGAAAGGAGAAAGAACCAAAAGTTAGAGAAGTGAACTTACTAACATGCAGGTACAGTACAACTGAGAAGGTCAGCAGGAGTCACCACCACCATTCTTCAATGCCTTCCTCCATCAATCGGAGGAAGACTGCTTTGGCGTCAGAGTTTTAGAAAAATCTGTCAAATTTGTTAGAAACGCCACAAGAGAAAGCAAGAAACATTTGTGAGTCGGCGGAATTGGTGTCAACATCGATACAGGTGCCGAAAGATAAAAAAGAGAAATAACAGAGGAGCAAATAAAACAATAACAGTTTTGAGAATCTTGGAGCATTCAGGTCAATTAGAGAGGCAAATGTCCCAAAAGCGGCAAACGGTGTCCTATCTCAAGCAAGGAAGACATGGCCGAGAGAAATGGAGAGTGCAAGCAAACAGATTATCACTCTCAATGCCTCTTCCCTTGGAGACGGAGGAAGTGGACCTGACAATTGACATCAGAGGTCAAAATCAGAAAATCCAAAAATTTGCCACAACTCATTCAAGTGGGGAAGATTGGAGAACACGAGGTAAAGTTCAAGAAGAATCCTAGCATAGATTTGTTGCACGCAAAAGAACAAAAAAGTGGGAGCAATCAAAGGAGAGAATTGGTAGGAAAATTACCTTACGCAATAGTGGGAGATTCCCGATCTCCTCCACTACGCACTCCACTGAAATCTAACAAGTTCACCACTAAATCTTCAAGCAAGGAAACCGAAATTTTAGAAGAGGTGAAAGGGGATAGAGGAGTGTTTAAATACAAATGATGTGTTCCTTGGAAAGTTGATGGAAAAAGAAACAATCAAGCAACCAGCCAGCCAGATCCAAGTCCAAGAACCAAGAAGGTGCAAATGGAGCGTCCAGCGATAGGGGGCAGCCAAGGAGGGAGTAAATTACACTTACTTTGAGGAGGAAGAAAATCCAGAGGCTCAAATTCATCCACATCCAAGTCCAAGCACCAAGAAGGTGCAAATGGAGCGTCCAGCCATAGGGAACGCAGCGGAACGCGTGGAAAAGCTCTCAGAGATATAAATACTAAACCTAATTCCTGACCATACCTTATACTTCATGTCCATTTTCAGCCTGCAGGTTGCCAGAAAACAAGATAACAGATTGGCGAACAGGCGACGGCTTTAAAAGGAAGCAAAGGAAGGAAAAGAGGAGGGGTAGCTTCGGCAAGGAAGATTAAGGAAAGGAAGAAAGCAAGAAAGAAAGTGTTAAGGAGAGAAGGAAAACTTAGAGAGGAAGAAAGAGACGCACAGACAGCAAACAGGGAAGATTACTCAAACTTTAGAAAAGTAGGCATAAGTTTAATTGATGCCAACTCAAGAGACGATTTAGTCCTAACCGAAAGTACCTTCCCCAAATCGCGGCGAAGGCGCACGATCTAATTCAAACCTTCATTTATGACCCTCGATCTAAACCTAAGAATAACCATATCAAAAAATTTCCTTTCCATTTTTTTTTCTCTCGATTTGTTTTTTAATCCAAATTTTTCTTTGTCAAATTTGTCATTTTTTAGCAAAAATCTATAAGAGTAATAGAATTCTATATAGAAAAAATATACACTATCCAAAAAAAAAATTATGCCGCTTCCTTCCCCCTTTTTTTTTTTTGGGCAATAAAAGAAAGGGTGTCAACAAACTCCACACTCATGGCTCCATTCTTAAAGAATGTACCTCAACTTAAAAAAAAAAAGATAGAAAAAAGGTAATAAACATGTACGGATAGTAATCATGACATCAATACTTATCGAAAAGGCTCGATATCGATAATAATCGAATTTAGAATTTTAATGAATTTATCGAGTTTGCCAATAATTATCGCCAAAACTGGTGATCTTACTGTATAAAAACTATAGATTATAACACGAACACACACATACATAAACATAATCATTTCAATAAACAACAATAATAATAATAATAATAATAATATGATATGAAACCCACAGAAAAAATGAGAATTTTGAAACAAAATTTCACAAAGGAAATTACAAAAAAAAAAATATAAAATTATTCGTTGGCAAAACCTTGTCCCTCCCATATTAAACATTTTGATCCTGCTTTCTTCCATTTTTTTTACTAAGTAAACGGGTGAAATTAACAAATAAAAAGAAGTGAATGTAGCATTAGGTAGAAAAAAAATAAAAAAGGGGGGTGCACATTAAAAATAAAAACGAGGGGCAATGGTTTAGAACACAAGGAGCTACAACTTTCACTACTAATAGAGTTGACGACGTTAATTCATTCGTTGGTCTCTTTAACATAAAAACATAAAACAATTTTGATACTAATAAAACACTAATTAAGTGGCACGAAATAAGCTAATTTGGTGACTTTAATATAATACGACATTAAGCTTTAATAATTCACTAACTTGAACAACAATGAAAGGTCTAGTAAATTTACCAAAAAAAGGGTTGTAAGATCGGATTAGATTTCAAAAAAGGAAAGGGGTTTAGAATTGAAACAAGTGAAAGTAACACCAAAAGTGGTCAAATTAAGTATTGGAAAAAGGTAAATATAGCGTATAAAAGAAAGGGAAAAAAGAAGTGGATGGAGAGTAGAATTAGCATTAAAATAAGGTAAGAACATTGAAAAGAAATAAAAAATAAAGGAAAAATAATAGGAAAAGGGGGAATCTTAGAAAAAATGTAAAAGGGTTCAAACGCTAAAAGTATTAATCGATCATGAAGAAAAAACAAAATATTGCCAAGAAAACATAACAAACTCATGCCAAAACCTACGTTTCGCTTCTCACCTTTTGTTTTGGGGCAAGATTTACTGTAGAAGATAATGATATCATCGGGAACTTCTCCGGTTTTGTAAGTCATTGCCGATTTAAGACAAAAACAGTTTGCGTCATTGGTATATTTTCCGAAAGTTAAAAAAAACCCCATTTGCAATACTTACAAATGCTATAACATCGAGTAGAAGCTCCTCGTTGAGACCACACATCCACACTCTTTTTGGTTGCATGTCTTGTATGGAGGCCTATTAGTGAGAGCCGAATATGAAAAGTAGAAAAAACCGTACGAATTCAAACTATTGCAGAAATCGGCGCAACCTGTATATGCATAGAACGCGTGAGTGAACTCGAGTTAGAAACTCTAGATTTTTTGACTTTAAAAAAGGAAACGATTTCACTTC
Source organism: Zygnema cylindricum (assembly GCA_037447655.1). Lineage (NCBI taxonomy): Eukaryota > Viridiplantae > Streptophyta > Zygnematophyceae > Zygnematales > Zygnemataceae > Zygnema > Zygnema cylindricum. Next base: position 398,743 of record JBBHKE010003155.1, on the reverse strand, counting down.
CTCAAACTACATTAAAACAAAAGTTGCCATTCACTCCATTCATTCCCCTCTAGAAACTTTGAACAACTCCAATGAATAACTTGTTTCTCTATAATTCAAAATGTGAATCTTTTATTCCGTAAACTGCAGTGAATTCCAGTTTTGTACAAAAACTACATAAAAGTTTTTTTCACGACTAACAATGTCACAAAACACTTGGATATGCGACACAAATGAGAAAATCAAAACACAAACCGCAAGAAAATTGACCCCAAAATCCTTACCATGAAATTTGCAACACACCACTAGTCAATATTGTGAAAATGGAAACGCTATTTGTAGTTAGCCCGTACAATAAGCTTTTTGTACCACGTAACAAAAAATAGCATATCCAACAATTTGCGCACATTTGAGCAGGGCAACATACAACAATATTGTGATGTCACAATATACGGTGTTATCGCTATTAGTGAATTTTTTATTGCCACTTGAAACATGTTTTCTCTGTGCACACTCGCGAATTAACAATCCAAAGGTTGCGATTGAAACGTAAGATTCTCATCATCCAATTGGCGGTTTAAATCAAAACTTGTGCATAGATAAAAAGTGTTTTAAGGTTGGCAAAAACAATATCAACACTAATAAAAATACACGGTTAAAGTGTCTTGTGACATCATGCAAAAGGTAACATGGAACGAAATTTTGGATGTAACGCACCGTGACCGCATCCTTCATTTTTCGTCAAATCCCGACAAACAGTACGACATGAGGAAATGTGACGTCACGCAGCCACAAATTGGCGTTACGTATTTCTACATAACACATGACATAGCATAAGGGGTGCGATACATCACAAGGAATGAGGAAGTTTGATTTTGAAAAGCCACGTCATCACAAAGAGTGGTAAAGAACAACGCAAGGGATGAGACAAATGTCACATACGTGGTGGTGGCGGTCTTGTAAATCTCACTCCTCATACTGCCACGTCAACGATCATTGATCACCGCTAGAAAATGGCTTCAGGAGTATTGAACCTTCTTTAAAGTGCAAACGTTTAATACAAAGGTTGTTTGAAATCAATACTCCGTGCGACAATGCTCCATAAATGAAAAAGTTACGGAACAAAGACCTAGCAACATTAGTAAAATGTTTTCTTGTATGAAAACGATAGATTAACACACATTTACATCACACTCATTTTCCTTAGACATATGTGAAATCATTGATACTGAGATAATTTATTTCCTACCCCCAGAAATGGTCCTCTAGTTCACCTTTTTTTTTGGGCTGCGGTGGAGGACCTGCATACACTTGTCGTCAAGCAAAAATAGGTGTGGCACACGTTTTTAGTGTAGAGGACCACCTTTTTTTTTGGGCGGCGGTGGAGGACCTGCATACACTTGTCGTCAAGCAAAAATAGGTGTGGCACACGTTTTTAGTGTAGAGGGTTGTTGCAATAATAACTGCCACCTTGGCAGACAAAAACTCTGACCACCATCACCCTTGTGAAGGTAAGACTCCCTTGAGTCGATAGCAAAAAAAATCTTTGAATTTGCTCCTCGGAGCAGTAAGTTATGAAGGGTCAAAGTTGACCTTTTGTACAAGAGCACTCTGGGAGAGAGGCGGTTACTTTACCATTTTTTCTAAGTCCTAAATCCCTCTCTTAACCCTCTGCTACTAGAGTACGGCACCAATCAGAGTAATGTGTCGTACAAAAAGGTATAGGTGTTAGAGTACTTTCTATACGACCATCGTACGACATGGCCAAAATGTCGACGCATGCCATATCCGGTTTCGCTCCCATATTACCCGGGGATGCCGTAAGCCAATGTGGGTGTGCCACGTGTCTAATAATGTGGCGATGACCAAAAACCGCCAAAACGCCTATTTCGCGATCTCGGCACCTATCGCGGCTGTCTGATCAAAATTGACTTTTAGTTTTATCTGTCGAAAAATAAATGGGCAGTATTTGTTTCGCCATAAAAACAAATGCGTGGTATTCGTTTCTTGACAACAACGTAATCTGTACTATACAAATATATATCTATGTACTAAGTATCTATCCGTTTCGTTAAATGAATTTGTCTACGTGTAATTGTTTAAATACTTTTCAAACCCTATAGAGTTTAGCACTAGTCTTAGACTTATAGGTTAAAGCTAACGGCTATTGGTGAATTTGTCGTCTAACGCATTTCGACCCATTTTCTCGTCCTTCCAACTCATGTTCAAACTTTAAATAAAACCCAAGGCGATTTTTATAAAGTTCCATGAGGTGAGCGAATAGGCAGAAGTTGTCGCACGTGTTGGAAGTTTTTTACAATTTTTGTGCGAGGAGTATCAAAAAGAAAACCCATTGCACGTTTCCAGCTGGTGCGTGACTTTTTTCTGTACGGGGGTAGTGGAGGGGGTCTTTGCCAACGGACGCCATTTTGCAAAAGCGAAGTTCGTGAAAGAGCATCTCTCTTTCTCCCTTTCCCACTACCGCGCTTATCTCACAATTCTTGCAATGAAAAACGTCAATAATGGTATCAAATGAAAGATCTATAAAAAGCCATTCTTTTTTACTATCTTTGGACGTATTTTGATGGCAAGTAGAGTGAGAAACGTCTAAAAAACAAAATTGAGAAACCATGGCGGAAAGTTTTAGAATTTGTGACGTCGACGCTGTCATAATTTGAGCGTGACAACAAAATGTCACAAATCCTAAACATCTACAATGTCACAAGTGCTTTTACGTCTACAATTGTCATTTTTGTATGTACATGCACGTGACGAGCAAGGAAAAAAATAGCGTGTACTCTGCCTTGTTCAAAAAAGTTCGAAGATTTTTCACACGTGCAATTCCGTTTTTCTATTTGTCAATAGGGTATTATTTTAATTAAAATCAGGTAGCGATTTGATTCATGTACAAGTGTGAAGATGAGTTGGCGTGACGTGGAAGTGGGTAACGATGATAATAACGCCAAATTGACGTACCATCCAAGTTCCAAGTTGACGCAAATTGTACTTTGGTTTTTGCCCATTTTTCGTAAGGCGCAAGATATTCTCGTTGCAAGTCCCATTTTCTATGAAAACGACGGGAAAAAACTAGTGTTGGGTATCGGGTAAATTCATATCGCGATAATTACGATATTCGATATATCGAATATTGATCGAGCAAAATCCCCGATATATCGTACCGAGACCAACATAAATTATCGCTATATATATCGTGATATATAGTATTTTGTAAATTTACTATGTTATATTTTTATATAATAGGTTGGTTTAGCGAAAAAGACAAATTGTCTGATACGCCACGTACAACGTGATTTTCATTCCGTGACTTAAAGGTAGACGCGGCAAAATGCAACCGACAAAAAAAGACTACTTCTTTAATTCTTATAATTAATTATTTTGGATATGGTTACATCAGGAGGTCTCTATAATAGTACCGATATCAAAATTTCTATATTACAGAGGCCTCAGTTACATCCCGTATGGTGTGCAAATTTTTTTTTTACGTACGTGTTCTGATTTGAGTGCTCCACGTAAGCTGACGATCAAATCTCAAAATCGTCAAAGATTTGGAAATTGACCATTTTCGTCTAGAAATCCGTACTTGCGAATTCCGTACATGTAATTCGCAAGCGTACCGCGTCGGTGTACCTCAAAGATCTCCTTCACTCTGCTGACTTTCAGGAAGAAACCGTATTTCTTTTCGGCAAATATTTTACGGTCACCTTGTCCGAAGGCACGTGACTTTGGAGACCTATGAAAACTTTCATATATATATATTTTTAAGCTTCAATATATCGCCGATACGATATATTGGCGATATATCGGATATATATCGCGATATTTTGAATTTTTGATATATCGAAGCGATTTATGATTACCGGGTACCTGAAATTCGATATATATCGAATATCGGCAAATGGTCCTCGATACCCAACACTAGATAAAACCCTTACTTAAACATATGGGCACATACCCATTGTAGATGTTTAGGGAGTCATCCTACTTTGTGACGTCATTCACACAATGAACAGTTCCAAGATGGCGCGTGGAATTAAAAAAGTAGAGCATCTCAAGGTCAAATTTTACGCCTTTTAATTTTGGAGGTTTTACAGTAAAGATTTTAACTTTGAAGTACAAAAAAGGGTAGATAATGGTACTAAATAATACGGATTACAGGTAACAACCTCACTTTTTCTCTAATGGAAGGTCGGCCTTATCCATCAGGTCGTGTCAGCAAAGCAATAATAGCATACGTGCATTGTTGCGGTTGGTACCGCAAATGTGTCTATTCACACATGCCGCAAATGTGTCTGTACACACATGGAGAATAGTCAAATATTTCAAAAGCAAATTTTGAATGTCGCATCAGTACGGACGGACGAAGTTTCAGATTATAGAAACCTTTAGAATTCTAATATCTGTGCGTGCGGACTTTATCACTGTTTCGAATTGCGCCCGTTGAAAAAGGTAGTTTATATCTTCTCTTTATTTTTAGTTTTGTCTCTAACGAAAGTGAAGGAGGCATAATGATTTAAAGAGGATTTTAGTATTTTAGCAAAGGATCCCACTGCCATGATTTGAAACGTGGACTGCGGACTATTGTAAAGACCTATGTCTTATCTATTAAGGCACTAACAAAACGATACACGTGAAATGCTTCACGCTTATCTATTGATTCAAAAGACTAATTCGTAGCAGACTAACGAAAACGCATATTAATCAATTTATGCATGGAACCGAATCAAGCCGTATAAATACAACCGATCGGACGGCCACCATTACAGCCGCCACCCGCAATAAGCTTTTGGCGGCCTTTGGGGATGGCGTCACAGGACGCCACGTGGCACCATATTATTGGATACCGGAGAAGATGGGGGGAGGAACCATGGCTCCCTTTTTGACAGGCGTCGCTTTGAAAGCCATGTCGTACAATGGCCGTACAATAAGTACATCGCCTAGTGTACCTACTTATACTATATAGTGTTTCTATTGGACTAGGGTTTAATAGTAGGTAGTCGTAAGCAAACAGTCGCAAGTAGGCAGACCAGAACTTAGTGAGATTTAGGTACCTCTCTCTAAGAGAGCTTGTAACTATAAAGGTCATCTTTGACTAGCGATAACTAATTGCTCGGGGAGCAAATTCAGTGATTCTTTTTGCGTAGGACTCAGAGGAGCCTTGTCCTCACACGGGTGAGGGTGGTCAGAGAAATTTTCTTCTAGGGTGGTAGTCATTATTTGGGAAACCAAAGTGGGTTGATGCTATCCTAGTGGCTACTTGTGAATTGTGCTTTCTGTGGGGCAACAAAGCTCACTGAATTTTAGATTGTGGGCCCACCACCAATGGTGGCCATAAAGGATAGTTCAGGCGTTATTTATAAAGGAAAAGGAGGAGGACAACCCAATGAACAAGAAATGGAAGCTCCAAAGAAAGGTGTTTGACACTTTTGCATAATACCGCGACATTACATGGCTGATTGCACCAGATTGGAAAACTTAAGTATGAAATATGGGCAGGTGAACAACAACAAAGAGGAGAAGGAAGAGCTTTTCTACAATAAGAAAAGAGATAATCAAGTGGAAATATCAAAAAGGCAAAAACGTGGATTTGGTGGTAAGAAAGAACCCTTGGAGGAATGGTGGATCATCGATTCGAGAGCATCTATAAATATGTGCAAATACAAAAGGTGGTTTACAAAGATGAGGAAGATCCCCGCTGTTGAGATAGAATATAGGGATGGTAGAGTTGTGACTACAAACCTTGTAGGATCAGTGGATCTAAAGTTTCTAGTTGAAGGGAAAGTCTCTGTTGTCACATTTTCAAATGTGCTGTATATACCACATCTTAGCAAAAATCTGATCTCTACAATTGTCTTAGATGAGAAAGATTTTGTCACAAGAACTAAGAAAGGAAGTTTCACTATTAGTTTTGATGGTGAGGTCTATTTCATAGCTGAAATGGGTATCCAGGGAAATTTCAAAATTGTACTTTGCAGTGAAAAAAAGGGTGCCCTCTACTATTGTGTAAGTGATATTATGTTGAGGCATAAGAGACTTGGACATGTGCATCTAGATAGATTAAAAGAAATGAAGTCCAAGGGAATAGTGGATGGGATAAAATTTGAGGAATCTGAAATGGTAGATGATTGTAGTGGTTGTGCACAAGGGAAATCCATAGACTTCCTTTTCGAAGGTTGCCACTTAAAGGAGAGAGAAGGTCTTGGAGCTTGTATGCACAGATATTTGGGGACCGGCAAGATATCTTTCACACAAAGGGAAAAGTTATATGGTGACCATCACCGATGATTGGTCTAGATATTCTAAAGTATACTTCACTAATCGTAAGTCAGAAGTGTTGCGGTACTTTAAGGATTATAAAATTTGCAGTGAGAAACTTCATGAGACCTCCATAAAAGAAGTAAGAAGTGATAATGGGGGAGAGTACACCTCAAATGAGTTCAAAGAGTTTTTTATAAAGGAAGGAATTCATCATCAGAAAACTGTTCCCAAAAATCCGGAACAAAATGGAGTAGCCGAAAGACTAAATGGAACACTTGGTGATATGTCAAGAAGTATGCAAATTGATAAGAGGATAGGCTTGCGGTTTTGGGCGGAAGTTATGAATTATGCAAACTTCATTAAAAATAGGATTCTAACTTCAGCTAATAAAAATGAAACTCCATATGAGAGGTGGACCGGCAGAAAGCCAGATTTGTCTAGTTTAAGAGTGTTTAGAAGTCAAGTGTTTAGCTTGGATATTGACAAAACAAAGTGGAAGTTAGAAGGAAAAGGAAAGCCTGGATACTTGGTCGGATATGATGAAGATAGCAAAGGATACCGAGTGTATTATCTACAGGAAAATGATATAATCTTAGCTAAACACATTGTAGTCATCGATGAAGTAAACTCCATAGATCCGTTTGAATACACCAAAGAAGTTAAAAAGTAAAAAGACATCTATTATGTGAGCCATAGGAAACGATAGAAGTAGTATAGGCTGGTTCATAGGTCCGAAAGGAAAAGGAAGATTGAAGGTGAAACAAAACAGTTATAGGTTCGATTTGTGAACTGAAGATTTGTGAGAATTTGATCTGTTTAGACCGAAAGACGGCCAGGTGGAGAGTATACCTCAAAGTAAAAATAATCGACTTCAATCTTAGGATAAAAATTACTTCAAACGTATTAAGTATTGAAGGCGGGTTTTGGCGTTCGGATAGGAGAATAGTTAAACGTATGAAGAA
>JBBHKE010003155.1:345361-391516 GCA_037447655.1 Zygnema cylindricum | reverse complement strand
TAAAAACATATTTGTGTTTACAGAGTTCAAAGATGTAGTTAATGTTGACGATGCGACCTTATTTGTGCACATTTTATAAAGTTATTTTATGAATATGCATTATTGTTTATTTGCATTTCTGTTTTTTCAAATAACGATGGTTGTCTGCGAGAAGCTCAATTTTATAATACTTATCTCTGGTATTTTGAGGATCTCATTATTCGAAACAATAAGAGTATACAGACTCGCGGCAAGTTAGGAATGTTTAAATAATGTTAATATTTTGAGTAATGTTTGTGAAATGTCTTATAATGTTTGTATTAGTGTTTGCGTAATACTTGTATAATGTTTATATATATGCAATGTTTATGAAATGATTATATAATGTTTGTGTATAATTGTGTAATGTTTACATATTGCTGATATAATGTTCATATAATGTTTTTGTAATATTGTGTAATGATAACATAATGCTGAGATAATAATTCTTATGTATTGTTTAGTGTGGTATTCATACTAAACGTCTATGACATAAAATACGGAACATGCGATGATCAGTATTAACAGCTCACGATTTGAATTGTCAGTTTTTGGCATAACTAAAGTATAGCAGCGGAGAAATTTGAAGTTACACATGTCAAATTGAGTACAGCACCCACTCGCACATAGCGACATATAGTTGGCGTGGCAGCACGGTGTATAAAGAAGGCTCCATACCGATGATAAAGTCATGTCCAAAACGATCTGCTGTTTTTGTGTTGGAAGAGTAGTGTGAATTCCGCATATATGATGTGTATATAATATGTGCAAAAGGTATAAAATGAAGAACATTACACAAGCATTACGGAAAAACAATACAAACACAATACAAAGCATTATAGAAAGACTATATAAACATAAATATTGTAAGAGCTTTGGATAAAGCTCTTACAATATTTCAAATATTGTAAACTTTACATAATCATTGTATAAACATTACATAAACATTTCAAATAATGAAACAATATCACATAAATGTTACATTAACACAATAGGAACATTACATAAACTATACATGAGTGTTATATAAACATTGTGCAAACTTTAATCAAACATTACATCAATATTAAAAAAACATCATAAAAACATTATATATATATTACATCAACATTATCAATATACTCTAAACATCACATCAACATTAGAAAATATCATATCAACATGAAACAAACATCACATCAACGATATAGTAAAAATTCTACGAACAATAAGTAACCACTACAAAAGCCACTTGTGTGAAGAACTCTAGGGAAGCAAAATACAAAATCGTGACAACACCTAGAAACTAATAACATTGTCACAATATTCTCTATACAATACAATGAAACGCATCTTTAAGCGAATGTAAAACATAGTTATCGTTGACAGCAAGTAACAAGTGACGTTGTTAAGGTCCAATTAAGTCGCCAGTGTGCGGACTTGATCTTTTTACTGCAGCAACAACCACCTATTCTTTTTATTGATTTTATGTACGATTTTGGGCAATATTGGGTACTAGCGATTTTGTGTGATCGACGTCACATAGTGGAACAATACCTTTTGTACGCACGGACGTCAATATTTGGACGACTTGAAGATGTTAGACAATAGATCACCCAATTGCAATTATTCAGGTTCATGTGACAAGTATGTGTAAATAGAATTTCATTGGACCATGCTAAAAGAGTGTTTCATACAGCCACATAGCACTAGAGTACAAAAGAACTCAGAACAGACAAGAGAGAATAACCTTCATCCATAAATGCCAAAATAGCAATCCAGATATACAAGTGAGACAAAAAAATCGAGTTCGGCTTTATTAGAAAGTCTTATGTAACATTTTGTCCTAAGTGGACCATTAATCAAAGTTATCGCTTTCCTGCAACTCTACAATGTCTATCGTCTACTTTGTCTGATTGTTAGTTATACTCCCTCCGTACTCATTCAAATCGCTCCCATCTCTATAAACTTTTTGTGACTCCCTAAATCCTTCTTCGTGTATTTAATTTTGGCCGGTCCAAGCTATCTGTGGCTACGTGGAACTCTTCCCGTTAGCTCGGATGACCGACCCAGCGCAACAGGTTATGGGCCAACAACCTGTTACTATGGGTCCGTCATCCGAGATAACGGGAAGAGTTTCCCGCAGCCACAAACAACTTGGACCGGCTACTGGTCATAACACACACAGGAGCTTGGGAGAGTTACTAAAAATAATAAGACGGGAAAGATAAGAAAGGGTACGGAGAGACATATTTGGCAAACAGACAAAGTAGACAAATAGACAGAGTAAAATTGCATGAAGGCCCACCCATACGGGGCCCAAAGGAGTTCAAAAATCTAAAACAGGAAAGCGACGGCCAGTCCAAAGCGGCCGTCACTAGAGGAGGAGAACTGGGAACCTCAGCAACAAAAACACAAAAAAAAGGTGTAGCAAGTCAAGCCTAGACATTGGATGAGAATGAAGGGGGAGCCATGGAAAAAAGTCACCAAGGGCTCAGGGAAAAGTTAGACAAGATCTCAGTGAAACCAACCATGGCAGAACGAGTCAAACAACTTCAGAGACTCTCACACACATCATACGACGAAACGATGTCAATGTCACAAAAAAATTCCCAATACTTAGAAAACTAAGCCATGGTAAATTCAGCAGTTACCTTCCTACACACACGTATACCTCAATCTTTTTTATCTTAGTTCTCCACAAATTTGAGCCGGTTCTCACCTCATTCGAGAACCAAAATTGGGAGGAGTCATAGTGGTAGGATGTGGTCAAATATTTGATTGCTATTGATAGCTCCACCGAGGTGATGATGCTTGTAAAGGTCTCCAAGAAGTAACCTGGTATCAAGTAGAAGAGCGGTCAGAGGTTTGACAAATCTGGTGACAGGGTAAAGACTAAGCAAACTAGTCAGAACACAAATCACAATAATTCTTTATGCAAAACGAGCATTCAGATCAAAAATAGAGACGATCAAAATAGAAAAGGGACAGGCAAAGTAACTAATGGTGGAGGAGAGGAAACATGAATTAGAGAGACCTCTCATAACCTTATTGCAAAACACACTCTAGACTGCATCATGATCTCAAACGCGAGCCTCTTTCAAATAGCAGGTGCTAGAGAAGGAGGAGATCTACCATAGTGGCAAAAAGGAAAAGAACAAGGAAGAGAACAGGAACTCACCGGGTTAGGGGAACTGTCCGATGAGAGTAATCAGGGGATTCAACGGAAACAATTTGCTAAATTTGTTTCTAACTCCATGCAAGACATTTCAAAGGAATCGCCAGTAGAATTTGTTGACAACAACGACCCTATCCGTGGATCTACTCACCCCGAAATCCAAAGCGTTAACAGATGGAACGCACTCCAGCCCGAGACAAAAGGAACAAGCAGTCACAACATTTAGGAGTTCAAAAGTCTGGGGCCAAAAGATACATGGAGTTCCCATTTAAAATCTCAGATCCGATAACGAAGGAGAATACATCTCATATATGTTTTCGGGTTTTCTCAAAGAACATGGAATTTCACGCCAACTGACAGTTCTATACTCACATGAACAAAATGAAGTTGCGGAAATGTTAAATAGAACACTAGTAGAGTGTGCTAGGACTATGTTGGCAAATAAAAGAGTAAATGAGAAATACTGGGCAAAGGCCTTGAATTGTGCTGCGTATATTAAAAATAGACTAGAAAGTAAAGCAACTCCAGGAAAGACACCTTATGAACTTTGGACAAAAGAGAAACCGGATGTTAGTCATTTTAAAGTATTTGGCAGTAAAGTTTTTGTATTAAACAAAGATCCAAGTAGATGGAAAATGGAGCCAAAAAGAATGCCTGGCATCCTACTAGGATATGATAACAATGCTAAAAGATACAGAGTCAACATACCAGGTGCCGACCAAGTGCCGACCAAATTGTAGTTGCTAGAAACATCCTTGTGAAAGATAAGTCAGATTCACTAGATGTATTTGCACTAACATTTGAACAGAGAAGCAAAAGGGGGATTGTCCTTGACGAAGTAAGACAAGTGAACAAAGAGCAGACTATTACTCCTAACACGTTAACAACGGCAACACCTCAGATGGAAACGAATTGATCCAAAGAACACGAGATTGATAACTCTGTCCCATTTACAAGAATTTCAAAGAGATAACCCTCGATTCCAAAGTCAATTTTTTTTGGGGGGGAAAGGACTAGCACAAGAGAGAAAAGGATAAGTTCGAGACTAAGGGATTCAACGACAATGTATGCACACTCGGCCGCATCCGGAGAAACCTTAACCATTCAAAAAGGATTTTTTGTACCAGAAAAAGAACATTGGATTGAAACTGCGAACTGCCACTAGATCGAGAAGCCATTGGAAGTAAGTGGGTATTTAAGGTAAATTTTAAATCCAAATAATACGAATGAAAGATACAAAGCTAGGCTAGTTGGTAAAGGTTATAATCAAAAAGAAGAAATTGACTTTGAAGAAACGTTTTCACCGGTAGTCAGATTTCCCACTGTCAAAATTTCTCTTACCTTGGCAGCTATAGAAGATATAGAAATTCATCGAATGGATGTTGAAACAGCCTTCCTACACGCGGAATTAGAGGAGGTTATCTATATGAAGCAACCAGAAATGTACGAAGAAAATGGAAAAGAAAACATTTTTTGTAAATCACTTAAATCATTATATGGATTAAAACAGGCCCCACGTCAGTGTGGAACCTTAAATTGGATGAATTCCTTACTAAGTTAGGATTTGTCAAATTAGCTCAGACCACTTTGTCTATATTATGGAAAGAGATGAACGGGCTTTTTTTTAACACTTGTTAGCATTCCCTGGTAATTTCAACTCGGGAATGCTAGAATAATATTGACGAAACTTCTTCGTCGCTGGTACTTCAACTATCCAGCGACGAAACTACTTCGTCGCTGGTCGTCACTACCTTAGCTACGAGAATGACTCGTCGCTACCAGAGTTCTCAGTACCAAATCCTAACAGTTTTGACCGACGTACGCTTGGTATTCAGTTCATATTCAATTATTGTTGTCTAGTGGTCAATATTTGGTTGATTATTTTCTGAATATATTACAACCATGATCATGTTACTTTGTTGTGCCATCATCATCATGCTCATCATTGTAAAATAGAATTTGGAGCTCAATTTTAAAAATTAGCTTTAAGCAATCAGTTGCCTTATTGTTTTCTGTTTTCCCGTCTTTGTGATGTGTTTGATGATTAGGATTTTCATCCAACATTGTTATGATTTTTTGTAGAAATGCTCAATGTGCATCATTCGATCATTTCATATACTTCTTGACATCTCATGGTTTATGTTAGTCGTCCGATGTCTAATGTCCAATGCACAATGTCACCAGTTTTCATTATTCAATGTTGCCTATCTCATACACGTCTAATGCAAAATTTTCCATGTCATTTAATAGTTAAGTAAGATGTTTTCTCATGCTTTTATTCCACGCTTTATGATTACTTTTGGTTTTACAAATTCCTACTGTTAATAATTTATGCAGAACCTTTGTATGCAAATTAACTTCGTTGGTTGTATTCCCACATCTTTCATGAATTTTCTTATAACCAGACCTTTATTTCAGCACTAACTGCAAAACATTTCCACCCCTCTCTCCTTCTCTCGCCCTCTCTATCCCTCTTTTTTCTTTTCCTGTCTTCCTATCTCTCTCCCCCTCACCCTCTCTCTCTTTCTCTCTCGACCTCTTTCTCTTCCCCTTCTCGCTTTCATCCATCCACCTCTCCCACCCTCCTCCCCGCCTTCCCCTCCCCCTCCTCCTCCCTCTCTCTCCTCTCCTTCTCCCCCCTCTCCCAGCTTGTCTTTTAGCGCCCAACAGTACGAGTCCAAAAGGATATTTTGCCTTTGATGCTGTTTGGTTTCCAACTCCGAAAGCACCGACATTTGTCGGGGGGGTGACCGGATCCGATATAATGGGAGCTTGTGGGAAATTATGCGTCAAATCTAAATATGGTTTCTATACTCGAAGGTATAATAGAAACGTGCTCTACGCTTGTTATTGTTTGAACGGCGATCCCGATTATACGAAACCGGAAGAAACGTGGGGAGATGGATTTTATACCAAAAAATGTCCTAAACTTGCAGGTGAGGAATTGGAAAGTGATGGGATTCAGGGTTAAGGGTTTGGAGGTTAGAGCTTTGGGTTTAGGGTTTTGGGTTTAAGGTTTTGGGTTTAGATTTTATGTTTGGGATTTGGGGTTAGGTTTTGAATTAAGGCCAATTAAGCTTAGATTTTTGAAGCCATTGCGGTACAATGCTTGGTGTGGATTTGTGTAAGAAATATATTTTTTTGACTTGTTCGTTCTAGGAGCTATCTTTTTTTTTTTTGGTGAGGGTGTTTATTTTTATGCTCTCTGATAATTTTCACGTGTGAATTTGGGATGGGTTTGCAGCTCCTCCCCCTCCTCGCAAAAAGAGAGGTAAACTCATCGACCATTTTTGGTGCTTAAAACAAAAAGTTGATTTAATGCACCAAATTAATGAATTGAAAAAGTTAGGTAGGAGAGTTGCAAGGAATTTCAAAAATCTAAGTATGAATAATCTCACATAAGACTGATGGTAAAGGAGTGTGATGTAAATGTGTATTAATGAATCATTTTCTTACCAAAGTCACCGCGTGCAAACATGTTGTGGGTCTTTGTTCAGTAATATGATTTATGGAGTACACCGTGTATCGATATTAAAGTTTCACTAATAGCGAATACACGGTGTAGTGTCGCACGGAATGATGCTTTCATACGACCTTCGCACTAAACTCTCGCACTTTAGAAAGGTTCGAAACTATTGAAGCCATTATTCAGAATTGATCGCTGACGTGGCAGTGTGGGTACTGGGATTTGCAGGACCACCGCCACCACGTACGTGACATTTGTCCCATTCCTCTGCCTTATACTACGCCACGTCATGTGATGACATCATTCTGTCCACTTGAGTTGTTGAAAGTTTCTAAAAAGGAAAGAATGGATGTTTAGTTGTTGATTGAGGAAGTGAAACTGAAAGACATGGGCGAGTGATTGAAATAGAGTGGGTCTCCTTATTGTTTTCTATGTCTTGAAACTTGGACTTCGGGGTTTGGATGGTTTGCAGGACCTCCGCCACCCTTCGCACCAAAGCGTAAGTTTTATTTAAGTTTGAAACTGAAAATGGGTGGTAAAATTGGAAGTTTCTCAACAGTTTCTTCACCTTCAATACTTAAAAGTTGTTAGTGTGTTTTTTCTCGTAAGATTTTGTTTTTTCCTTCAACAAATCAACATTTTTCAATTTTGACGCAAAAAGAGTTAGCAAACCACACTACAACTCCATTACATTTTATTACAGCTTGTCACCAAGATCGTACTTTCTCATGAAAACTAACCAATTAATCTGAAAGGAAAATTGTTTCCGAGCGAATTTGTCCTTTCACGTTTAATTTTTCCTTCCTCAAAACTTGAAAACAAAAGCATCTTACTAATTCCTTCCTCGTTTCCATTCTAGAAATAAAAAAAACTAAAGGCTCATACTCAAATTCACTCAATGTTCTATGTATATGCAGGCTGTGCCGTTTCGTACAATAGTTCGAACCCGTACGGGTTTTTCTATTTTTTCTATGGGTTTCCCCCTACTGGGCCTACGTTCAAGACTAATGCAACAAATAGTGTGGACGTGTGGCCCCACGGAGGATCCACTAATCGATGTAGTATCGTTTGTAAGAATTACAAATGGGGTTTTTTCGTAAGCTTCGGGAAATACACCAACGACGCAAAATGTTCTTGTCTCAAATCGGCGATGACTTACGAACTCGGAGGAGATCCCGATTACATCATTAATTTCTACAGTAAATCTTGTCCAAAGAAAAAAGGTGAGAAACTGAAAAATTATTTACACAGGATTTGGGGCATGAGTCTGGATATTCTCGGTATTTTTATTCTGTTTCACACTTTTATTGTTTTGACCTATTTTATGCTAATTCTACTGAGAACTTTTCTATGTTTCCTTCTTTTCCTGTTTCCTCTATTTATATGTTTTTATCTTTATTTCATTCTTTGTATTCTAATTCTACTCTCCGTCCACTCTGCTTATTTCCTTTTTTCGCTATTTGGACCTCTTCTAATACTAGATTTGATCACTTTGGTGTTATTTTCACTTGTTTTAATACTAAATCCGTTTTCCCTTTTTAAGTTTTTTGAAATCTAATCCCATCTTACGCCCCTTTTTTGTGAGATTTACTACACCTTGCATTGGAGTTAGTGAAGAATTAACGTTTCATGTGGTATTAATATTAAAAACACCAAAATTAATGTTGGAATTCTTAACTTATTTCGTGCCACTTAATTAGTATGTGATTGTTATCAACACGATTTTATGATTTTATGTTAAAGAAAAAATGAATGAATCAACATCCTCAACTCTATTTGTGGTGTAAGATGTAGCTCCTTATAGTCGAACATAGATGTCTCATTCGTACGGATTTTGACATTTTTATGAAATTTAGTTATTTTTTATAGATTTTGAACCTTTCGTAAAATGCGTATACTTTTCGTACGGAATAAATGTACCGATGTAATGTACGGAAATATTCAAATCTAGGGTTGAACGTACACCGTGAATCGCTTTTAGAGCTAAATACTATTTTGGGTTCAAGAGCCTAACGCCAACAAAATGTCAAAAACTAACGCTAATTTATACATCCAACACTAATTTGGATGTAGCTGCGATAGTCTTTGTTCACATATTTGACGCTTGAGCATGTGAGAACAGGTTCTTGCGATTCTCCCTCGTCTATGGGAATCAAATCTGAGTGCGCTTTTTCGTGGCGACGCACTCAATTTCATGTGTCGACGCCTTTGTCTGACACTTATTTCTGTACGACTGTACAAAATAATGAGAAATTTTTGTACAATGTGATTCATTTTTTACACCACTATTTAATTTTTAAATAAGTCGAATTTAGAGCAATTACCGCTAATTAAACAGTACCTATAGTCTGCGAGCACACTTGAACATGTGAGAACAGGTTTCCGTGATTTTCCTTCGTCTTTATGACTGGGAATCAAATCTGAGTATGCTTTTCCGTGGCGACGCACTCAATTTCCCCTGTCGACGCTATTACCTGACACTTATTTTGTACGTCTGTATGAAATAATGATTGGTTTTAGTACGAACTGACACAATTCGTACAATCTGTTTTTTAAATGCAGTGGAAATTAGAGTAACTAACGCTAATTAAAGAATACACATATTAACCTAAAACAAAAATAAGGTTGATTAAGTATTTAAATTGTAGAAGTATTTTTTTTATGCCTCTCTCCATTAGATGTTTTCATATTTTTTCTTATATTATAAAGTCAAAGTCGGTCAACGCATTATATAACGTTTTGAATTTTGTTTCATGCGCATATTCGTTATTTTTTGAGCATTTCATGCACGCATTTTATGCGCATAAGACATCTATGCAGTCGAAAGCATTGCCCCTATTTCCTATTTTAATTGCCCCCATTTTTTTTTGTTTTGAACTTAGTTACTTTTACTCTATAATTCTTTTGTTAATTTCACCCTCTAATTTATTCCAGGGCGCCACCCCCCCGGAGTTGGAAAGCATCCCCCTGGTGTGGGGGGACACTGATGTGACAGATGTGGCGGGAGAGGGAGGTGGAGAGGGAGATAGGACAAAGAGGGAGGGAGGGAGGGGCCAAGAGAGATAAGGGTAACGGGAGGGAAAAATAATGTATATTATTGTGTGAATAGGACAAAAACAGAGGGAGAGGGAAAGCGAGGAACATGGAAAGGGCGAGGGAGAGGGAGCGGGAGGGAGAGGAGAGTGGAAGAGAGGGACATTTTTGGGTTTTTGTATGTAAAACACCCATTTAATTTCCCTTTGTTCTTGAGAAAGGTACCGATATAAAAACATATTTGCGTTTACAGAGCTCAAAGATGTAATTAATGTTGACGATGCGACCTTATTTGTGCACATTTTATAAAGTTATTTTATGAATATGCATTTTTGTTTATTTGCATTTCTGTTTTTTCAAATAACGATGGTTGTCTGTGAGAATTTCAATTTTATAATAGTTATCTCTTGTATTTTGAGGATCTTTTTATTCGAAACAATAGGGATATACAGACTCGCAACTAGTTAGGAACGTTTAAATAATGTTTATGTTTTGAGTAATGTTTGTAAAATGTCGATATAATGTTTGTATTAGTGTTTGCGTAATACTTGTATAATGTTTTTATATATATATGCAATGTTTATGAAATGATTATATAATGTTTGTATTATTGTGTATTGTTTACATAATGTTGATATAATGTTTATATAATGTTCATACAATGTTTTTGTAATATTGTGTAATGATTACACAATGCTGAGATAATAATGCTTATGTGTTGTTTAGTGCGGTATTCATACTAAACTGACATAAAATACGAAACATGCGATGATCAGTATTAACAGCTCACGATTTGAATTGTTAGTTTTCGACATAACTAAAGCATAGCGGCGGATATATTTGCAGTTACATGTGTCAGATTGCGTACAGCACCTACGCGAACATAGCGACATAGCTGGCGTGGCAGTACGGTGTATAAAGAAGGTTTCGTACCGATGATAAAGTCATGTCCAAAACGATTTGCACGGAGGATCAGATCATTTTCCCACGCTTTTGATGATATTAGATGCCGTGACAATGCTCTTGACGTCCAAACTAAAAACCATACATGTTTTATCATATGTTTTTGTATTGGAAGAGTAGTGTGAATACTGCATATATGATGTGTATGTAATATCTATGTAAAAGGGTATAAAATGAAGAACATTACACAAACATTACAGAAACATTACAACCACATTACAAAGCATTATAGAGAGACTATATAAACATCTCAAAAACATTGTAAGAGCTTTGTGTAAACATTACATAAACTTTGGATATACATTAAATAAACATTTCAAAAAATGAAACAATATCACATAAATGTTACATTAACACTATAGGAACAGTATATGAACTATACATGAGTGTTATATAAACATTGTGCAAACTTCAAAAAAAACATTACATCAATATTAAAAAAACATCATACAAACATTATATATATATATTACATCAACATTATCAATATCAACTAAACATCACATTAACATTAGAAAATATCACATCAACATGAAACAAACATCACATCTAAGATAAAGTAAAAATTCTACGAACAATAAGTAACCACTCCAAAAGCCACTTGTGTGAAGAACTCTAGGGAAGCAAAATACAATATCGTGACAACACCTACAAACTAATAACGTTGTCACAATATTCTCTATACAATACAATGAAATGCATCATTGGGCGAATGTAAAACAGAGTTACCGCTGACAACAAGTAACAAGTGACGTTGCTAAGGTCCGATTGAGTCGCCAGTGTACGGACTTGACCTTTTTACTGCAGCAACAACCACCTCTTCTTTTTATTGATTTTATGTACGATTTTGGGCAATATCGGGTACCAGCGATTTTGTGTGATCGGCGTCACATGGTGGAACAATACCTTTTGTAAGGACGGACGTCAATATTTGGACGAATTGAAATTGTACGACAAGAGATCAAGTAGTTGCAATTATTCAGGTTCATGTGACAAGCATTTGTAAATAGCATTTCGTTGGACCACGCTAAAAGAGTGTTTCATACAGGCACATAGCACTACACCGCAAATTGTAATTAGAGTAATGAAAAATTGAGAGTAAAAAAAGAGAAAAAAATTATTAGAGTTATTTACTCTAATTTATGTGATAGAACTTTTTAGAAAAGGAATTTTACGCTAATTTATTTAAATACTATATATTGGGTTATGTCGGCAATAATAATCCGCGGTGTAATTATTAATATTAAATTATGTATACGTACAAAAACTGGCAGTCGGTATATTTTGACGTCATTATGACGTTAGTACTATTGTCTCGCTCAATGGCAGTTACGTCGGGACCACCGTCGAAGGTTACATGTAAATTATGCGCAGTTACATAATTGAAAATCTACAATTATGAACGAATGAATTACGCTTGTAGTTCGAATGTAAAAGACACTTTCAGTTACGTTGTTTGATTTTCGTTCGAAAAAAGGTAATTATGAACTCTAATACCATCGCATCTGGTGGTTGAATTAGATTCAATTTACTCTAATAAGGTGTCTTAACTCTAATAAAGTTGCTTTCAGACGACGAAGCTTGAAAATGAACATGTTTTACAGTTAAGTTTAACTTTAAATGGGTCGCAATTTGAAGATGTCTTAACGAATCGACGTAACACGACATATTATTGGACGACCACAATTACACGTGGCCAACTTTTAAACCATAGAAACGTCAAGCCTGCAAAACAACGATAATACACAAACCGTCTGAAGAGAAATCTATACATTCAATAACCTGCATCAATCTGTACATTCAATAACCTGCATCGTTTTTCACAACTCTTTCGTAAAAAAATTCGGCGACAGTTTTTTCAAATCCCCGCTTTGTTTTGAGTTTTTAAAAAAGGCGAGATTTCAAATTTACACTATTTTTTAACACAATTTTGTAATTTTTCAGTTTGATTTCAGTTTTCAGTTGAATATTATATTCTAAGTTTCTATTCTGTTTTCAGTTTCAGTTGCTGATTCAGTTTTGATTTCCGTTAATCCATTTAAAAACCATTTTTTTCCATTTACCATTTTTATAACAAGGCCAAACCTATAACTTAAAACAAAAAAACATTTTTTCTGTTTCGTTTCTGTTTCATATATTTTATACTTTTATTTATACCCATATTTTTAATTATAATTGCACTTTAAATCATAAGTGTACTTTAAATTATGACTGTATTTTAAGTCTATACCTATCTGTCTATCTATCCATCAATCTATCTGTCTAATTATCTGTCTTATCTGTCTAATATAACTATCTGTCTAATCTAACTATCTTCCTAATCTAATTATCTGTCTAATCTAATTATCTGTCTAATCTAATTATATCTCTAATCTAACTATCTCTCTAATCTCATTATCTCTTTAACCTAACTATCTCTCTAATCTAACTATCTCTCTAATCAAATTATTTTCCTAATGTAATTAACTGGCTAATCTAATTTTCTATCTAATCCAATTACCTATCTAATCTAATTATCTTTCTAATTTAATTATATCTCTAATCTAACTATCTCTCTAACCTAACTATCTCTCTAATCTAACTATCTCTCTAATCTAATTATTTGCGTAATGTAATTAACTGGCTAAACTAAATATCTGTCTAATCTGAATATCTCTCTAATCTAACTATCTTTCTAATCTAACTATCTCTCTAATCTAACTATCTCTCTAATCTAATTATTTTCCTACTGTAATTAATTGGCTAATCTTATTATCTGTGTAACCTAAT
Source organism: Zygnema cylindricum (assembly GCA_037447655.1). Taxonomy (NCBI): domain Eukaryota; kingdom Viridiplantae; phylum Streptophyta; class Zygnematophyceae; order Zygnematales; family Zygnemataceae; genus Zygnema; species Zygnema cylindricum. The sequence continues at coordinate 378,110 of JBBHKE010003155.1, read as the reverse complement.
TATCTGTCCTACCTAACTATCTCTATAATCTAACTATCTCTCTAATCTAATTGTCTCTCTAATCTAATTATCTGTCTAATCTAATAATCCGTCTAATCTAATTATCTGGCTAATCTAAATATCTCGCTAATCTAATTGTCTCGCTAATCTAATTATCTGGCTAATCTAATTGTTTTTCTAATCTAATTATCTGTCTGATCTAATTATCTGTCTAATTTCATTATTTGCCTAATCTAATTATGTGGGTAATCTAATTATCACTCTACTCTAATTATCAATATCACCTCCTTTGGCAAGGGCACGGGAGTCTCTCGGAAAATCTCAGGACGTTGACGTCTCTATTCAAAAATCTAAGGTTACGGGCGAACAATTAACGGAAGGGGACCAATATTAAGCCCTTGCTAATGCTTCGTGGTTCTTGGAGTGTAGGAGTGACATAGTTTTGTAGTTTTTGTTGCTTTGGCTTGTCTTACCAGTTTTAAAAATCTAAGGAGTGTTAGGATTTAGGATATAAGAGTTATCATACAATATCATAGGGGGTATTACGTCGCATAGTGTGTCTCTTACTACAATGTAATTGTTTTTGCAATTTTTTAATTTACTTCATTGTGAAGTAAGTATGCCAAAACGATACCATTTTATAAAACACGATTTTCCTTTTGCAATATATGAGTATGTGTTAGAGCGATGGTTTGTCATGCTTAATGTGTTAAGGTGTGTTTGTCATTCACCTATGGGAAACATGATGTTGTAACTGGTGAACAGATTCTTAGTTTGTACCTTTAATACACAAACGTGTTTTTTACGTCATTGATATTAGGCGACGAGCCCGCCCCATCGCTGATCACTGTCGCACCAGTGACATGGACTATTTTATTGTGATTTGATTAGCGTTGACAATTTCTCATTGCCGGTGGGATTTTCAGCGATGACATTGTCTCATAGCGGAAGGATTTTTTAGCAATGACACAATGTCCTTACTGCTTTTTAATTAAATGGCGATGTTGCCTTATTGTTAATTTACAGTTCAGCGGCGACACACTTACGTCGCCGGTAGGTCGGTTGAGTCAGTTGATTAGTCAGCTATAACATGAATCATAACTAGTTTATAATCCAGCGACAAAAATGCAAATGCCTCGTCGCTGATCAGTCATCACCATGACAAAAGATTAAAAAAAAATACAACATTCCAATGGTTTATAATCCAACGACGAAAATGCCTTGTCGCTGTGTGATCATCATCCATGACAAAAGAAAAAAAAAACAACATAACATTGCAGACACAGACATGTACAAGATAAAAATCATTTGGTAAAAAACAAAAGAAAGTCATATTCTAGTGAAATAAAGAGTAATAACATCGCCACTGAAAGTATCATTGGCTTAAAAATATTTATCATTAAAAAAAAATTGATTACAATCATTTAGTAGTTATGATAAAAAAAACAATTATGGCTCCAAAGTTTCACTATTTTACACACTCCGAAACTGAATGTAGGCTCTGAACTTCGAAAAATTTCTATATCTTTCCACTTTCTTTTGAATCTTCTATCTATTCTCTCCTTTGAATTCCATTTTTATACAAATCATTTCACTATCCTCTTGTAGGGCAGGAAAAATATAAATTGGAATGTAATATGCTGTGGAAAATAAATCAAAAACTTTGGCCCCAACCTGAAAAAAAAAGAATAGGAGGATTTAGGTTAAATTGTCGATCCTTTAAAAGGTCTGAGGGGTTTTTATGGTTTTTTAGGGTTTTTGTGAACACCGAACCATTTGTTTACCCTTGACTATTTAGCTTTATTTGTTTAATGTGATTTGAGATAACATAAGAGATATATATTAATTCAAGAAAATACAAACCAGTCATTTTGTGATTGTACCACTTCACATGAGGCAACATAGGCAGATAAAGGGAGAAAAATCCAAAACCCCCATCGACAACTCAAACGATGGGAGATATTTTTTTTCGAGACAATTGCCTATCTCAGTCTACTTGTTGAATTCCATTGGTGAGGTTAATTTCAGTAATGCATTTATTACTTAAAATAAAAAAACTTATTAATGCAACATATGAGAGATGATTAGATTAGATAATTTGACAAATATGATTAGATAATTTGACAAATATGATTATATAATTTGACAGATGATTAGACAGATAATTAAACAGATAATTAAATTAGATAGATAATTGGATTAGGTAGGTAAATAGAATAGATAGGTAATTTGACAGATAACTAAATTAGATAACTAGATTAGATAATCAGATTAGACAATTTGACAGATAGATAGACAGATAACTAGACAGATAATTAGACAGATAAATTGATAGATAATTAGATTAGATATTTTGACACATAATTAGAGATAATTTGACAGATAATTTGACAAATAATTAGACGGATAATTAGACAGATACTTAGACAGATAATTAGACAGATAATTAGATTAGATAGATAATTAGATTAGATAGATAATTAGACTAGATAGATAACTAGATTAGATAGATAATTAGATTAGATAAATAGTTAGATTAGCTATGTAGTTAGATTAGATATGTATTTTGACAGATAATTAGATTAGATAATTTGACAGATAATTTGACAGATAATTTGACACATAGTTGGACGGATAATTTGACAGATAATTGGATAGATAATTTGACAGATGACTTTTGGTAATTGGACAGACAAATAATTCGACAAATAATAAGACATATAATTAAATTGGATATATAATTAGATTAGATAGATAATTGGATTAGATAGTGAATTAGTGTCGAGCGTGCTAGGGAGAAACACAAAAGAAGGGCCCATAACCCGAAAAAGTGGAGTCTTGTAAATAACCCCCAAATGCAGATACTTCCCATAATAGTGATTATGCCCATTTCTGCACACATCCTTCCCGTAGATATGCATGCAAAACAGGGAAGACAATCAGACAAAAAATGGGAATGAGTTCATGGAAAGGCGAGAAGATATCCCCTCCCCTTTCCTTTCCCCACCTGATTAGGAAAAGGGAGTGGGTAATTGGCAATCAGGCTGAGGTCCCCAATTTCCTTCCCTCTTAGTAAACCGTGACTAAGACATAAAATAATTAACCGCCCAATTTGTAGTTCTTGCAGAACCATGAGTCGGAGGGTGGAGGACGTGGCTCCCACGAGGAGGGGAGACAGGCTTTATGCCAACACTGACCTCACTGATTGCAGACCAAGACGTTGCACGGCTAAAAGGACAGATAGCAAGCTGTTGAATAGGAAGGAGGATTGACAAAGTAAGTGAAGTGGAAAGTGAGTTCGTCCTCCAATCTCAAAGATGACAAGGGGCTACATTGATTTGATTCTGTTTAATTTTTCGGCCATCCTTCCCCTCGAAGGTAAAAACTCCCTTGTTAGAAACCTCCACCACTTTCAAAATTACTCGCCCGACAGAAATATCCAGCGTTTCCTTTTCCTGTTGCATCGATATATAAAGTCCCCGTGCATAAATCGTCGTTGTCTTGGAACATTTCCGCTCCTACGTTGAGAATATCACAGCTGATCACGGTGATGAGCCGCTTGTAAATTCCCCATGGCATGAGGTATCTCTCGGTGTAATACTTTAGCTCTCTTGGCGATCAGTTTTTTGACAGTCCCCTTGTTATCCATCTCGGGGAGAACCACTACCTGGGCCGATGCCGCTCCGGGCAGGATGGGATGTCGTCCAAATAAGATGAAGTAATGGCTATAAGAGTGGAGAGACGCCTGCTTGTTGAACCTGTAACCCATGGCATTCCAAGGCACCCTTTTGTACCACTCCCCCAAATCTTCTTCAACTGCATATTTTAGTAGTGACCCCTTCACTTTCTATATGCACCTTTCGGCCAAACCGTTGGCTTGTGGGTGAACCTCCGTTGGAGCCTCAAATTGTGATAACACCCTCTGCAAATAAGCATCAACAATTGCCTTTGACTCCTTCCGAGGCAAAACCACCAACTTGATCCATTTGGAAAAATGTTCGATCATGACCAGCACAAAGCGATTCCCCCGCCTGCTGGTTGGAAGAGGTAGGTCCTAACAGATGCAGGTCGGAAGGGGTCCCCATAGATCCACATACCATTGATGGGTAGAGAATGAAGCTCTGTCTCGCCTTTTTGTTGAAAGCTGCTTTGACGCGATCACTAGAAGAGCATGTCTATACAATTCGGTTGACTTTGGTCAACAACCCGTGCCACCAATAGGATCTAATAGCTATGGAGGTAGCCCTTTTTTGCTCGAATTGTCCGCATTGCTGATGTAGGCGTGTGATTAGAGTTTCTTGGTCTACGGGAAGAGGAACCACTTTCCTTGTTTTGTGCGCCCATTTCCCGAGGAGAATGCCTCGATCCCAGTCATACGCGGCCATCCGGGTCTGCACACGAGACAATTGAACTCCATCCTGATGGGAAAGCGGGGATCCTTGAAAAATGGATTGGAGGAAATCCGGGTCATTCCAAATATCCTTTATTCCAGCTCCTATTGGTGCCTGCCCCACCACGTTTGCCGCATAAGTCGACAATTCCCCCCCAGATCGAGGAAGCCAGATAAAGGCGCAAGAGGCTTGAAAAATCCCTAAACTAATCTCCGGATCCTCATGGTGTCGAGCTGCGGTAGATTCTAGAGTGGAAGGATCGGGATTATGGTTAAGTTAGTCGGAATTCCCGTGGATTTCACTTGCCCGGTGGATTGTACTGAAATCGTATTCCTACAGGATCAAACCCCATCTGGCGAGTTTACCGGCTTACTTCTTGTTTTCCATGATCCATTTGAGAGGTTGATGGTTCGTGATAAGAGTGATCGAACCCCGAATAAATAGGGCCAAAAATGGTGGATTGCCCAAACACGTGCAAGGAGCTATCCATTCTAATTGCACTAATTTCCCTCCGCTCTGTTGTTACTCCTGTTGGCGTAAGCCACAACATACTTAGCTCCGGTTCATTAATTTGAGGCAGAAGTGCCCCCAATCCAAACCTGCTCCAATTAGTGTAAAGGAGGAAAGGTTTCTGGTGATGAGGCATCCGTTGTACGGGGTGCTATTTCAACCCATCCTTCAAGAACTAGAAGGCAATGTGTTGTCTTTCCGCCCACTGCCACTCTTGGTCGTTCCGCAGTAACTGATTTAGAGGCTAGGCGTGATTGTTGAATTCCAGAATGAACCTCCAGTAATAGTTAGCCAGACCTAGAAATGTGCAAAGGGCCGAGATGTCTTGCGGTGGAGGAAATGCGTCAAGGTCTGCCACCTTGACCATATGGGGGCCCAGTGTCCTGTGGGTCACTTCATGTCCGAGGTAAATAAACTTATGCACCCCAAAGATACTTTTGCCAGGGTGGCATTTCCAATCGGCTGCTTTAATAGCCCGGGGGACTATCAGTAAATGCTTCAAGTGTTCCTTAAAGGTCTTGGAGAAGAAGATGACATCATCTATGAAGCACCGGGCGCAATGAATTCCTCAGAGCGCTTTGTCCATCGCCTGTTGAAATTTAGCCGGTGCATTTTTCAACCTGAATGGCATATAAATCCAGTCATACAACCTGGAACCTGCCCAAAATGTCATTCTTTCCTAGTGTTTCGATTCCATGGCAATTTGATGGAACCCATTCTTCATGTCCAAGGAGGAATAAATAGTGGCCCCTGCAAGAGAGTCAAAAATCTCTTCCGGGGTTGACATTGGATACCATACGAAAATAGTTGCAACGTTCATCATTTGATAGTTACCACACATCTGAAAATTAACAATTTTCTCGGACGAATCCTTCTTGGGAGGGAGAACTGTTGGATAAGCAAACCCATTGAGTCCAGTACTCTCTTGAACCAATGCGGCTTCCACCAAAGTTTGAAATTTGGCGGTGATGAACTCCTTCCCTTTAAAGTTGTGGGGATACTGCTTCTGCCAAACAGTTGCCGTCTTATCCGTTAGATCAATTCCGAAAGGAGTTCCCTTGTAGATACCAACATTAGTTTCTCACCAGGAGAACACCTGCTTATTTTTTTACAACTGTTCTTAGAGTCGGGCCTTCTGCAGTGGATCCAACCATTCCCCTATGGTCCAATCCTTTTCCGTGGGCTCAAGTGCTGCCCATGCTATCGGTGGTCGCCCCCAATGGTGATATCGAATTCTAGTCCCACCAGTGGGTCCGCTTTTCCCCTTCCGACTAGGACCCTAGTGCTGACAACTTCCGCTAAGCTATCCCCTTTTGAATTGCCGCTCCCCCCCACCAGAGAAACCCTCGGGTCTCTCGGGTGCTAAATTTTAGTTTTTCTCCTTTCTTTATCCCCCTCAAGCTGCAAAGTTGCCTGCATTGCAACCAATTGAGGAGCTTGAAGGTAACTAGTGCGAGACTCTGGTGACTAAAGACATGAAAAGGCAACAACATGCTGTAAGACCAATGTGATTGCATTAAAATCCATGTTCTACCCTATTAAGATGCATCTTTGGAGGTTAGATATACCTGATGCGCTAGAGGTGTCCGGATGGAATCCTATGGCCTTTTCTCTTTTTGCTATTGTCGGTGTTGTCCAGATTCTCCATGCACTATCAAAGATCATGCCAGCTGTTCCCTTTCGATATGCCTGGCAGTGAGGGAAGGAAACCAAGGTGGGAAATGCTTCGCGTGGGAATCTCGGCTTGTTGCACCGGAAGAACGGGGAATAGTCGGTTTTTGTCACGCGTGTTGCCATTGGCCCTTTTCCAAGGATCTCTTGCACCAGATTTTGAGGGTATGGGATCAGCTTCTGCGAGAGTTTTCTTGAGGACGGGAAGCTAGATCAAATTAGTCCAGTAAGCCTTAACTCGTTGGGCCTGGTATCCCATCTGTGTTGCCTCAAAGACAAATGGAGCCCCTAAAATTTTGGTAACCTGATTTTAGCTGTCGGCCACATGTCTTCTTTTATCATCCTGTAGGTGGATATTCTCCAAAATGTACCTGACTAGTGTGTTCTGGAGCTATTGTACCCATGAGATTAACTGCACCAACTTAAAAAATGTTATACTCCTCCTGTCCTAATGCCCTTTTCTTTGTCTTGCTAGGGAGTATCCCTGACAAGGCCACCCCGCCACTACCAGATCCACCCTTCCCACACTTGCTAAATGAAATATCATGATGTTTTCTACATTCTCGGGGAGACTCCGGTGAGCTTTGGAAATTGCGGACACAAGAAGCTGTTGAGGATATAGGTGGTGGAGTTGTTGTAGGCGGTGTTTGCTGATAGCTCGTGCTTCGGGTGATATCTCTACGGTTGTATAGGATTCAACATTGTATCCTTTTTTAAAAACAACTTCCAAATCAGAAATAATTCCAAAAAATAGCGATACAATCCGGAATCCTGAATCAAGAATTGTCAATAACACCTCTTGTGGGTTAAACTTCTAGTTTTCGGATAGGATTTTTGAAGCTACCGACCGAAGGTTTGAGACTGTCTCCTTTAGTAACAAGGCTGAAAAAGTCAGATCCACTGTCAAGCTCGTGTGCCTTCCCGGTCACCTACATATATCTTTGATTGCCAGTACCCCATTTTCCCGTACGGTCATCACTGTACGCTTGTTGAAGCGTAATAGGCTCGACCACATTCTTTTATTTTCCACATGGAACCCAACGCAATTTGGTTTGGCCTCCTAACGGAGGCCAAACGACCATGTTATTCCGAATTCAAGATTGTCGTTTCGCCATTTGGGAGCAGTTTCCCACGTCCCTAGGGGAGGGTACATTGTGGATTTGCTATTGGGATTGCAATCTAGATTATGATGCTAGAAGTCAGTCAGACTTTAGTTTAGGTCCAACCGGCTTATGGTTCCTTAATTACATTAAGTCCAAATTTGGCGTTTCAGCTCCACCTAAGTACTTTTGACAGAATTAGTGGATCCAATTTGGAGTCTCATTTCCGGATTCAGCGGGAGTCTAAAGTATAACTTTTTGCCCTGAGTGTAATACGCCCTGATTTTGTCCTATGTCAGCTCCATGGCAATTGTTGTTCGGTGATTGGCTCTTTGCATTACGTTGACCTTTTTGATCTGAAACTGGACCAACTTTGTTGTATAATGCACTTGGGGCCGAAGAACACAGGTTGCTGTTTAAGTACTCCCTCTTGAGAAAACCCTTAGAAAATACTAACAAACTTCTTTTGGAGAACTGTTGTTTGTATGTGAATGTGACCCTATCGCAATGTTGGTGTGCCTTTGTCCTTTGGGGAAATTATAGTCCCGTTGGGTAGTTGGCACTAACTTTCTTATTTGGGCGATTTGGGGATTTGTGGTTATTGGATACCGAGAAGGGTCTTGCCGGTTCCGAGTCGTGTAAACCGAGGAGTCAAAGAGGACTTTACCTGTTCCGGTGTCTTCGGGAGAGATTTCGTCTCCTGTTGTTGTGAACGTTGCATTTGGGGTATGTTGAGCTCGCTTCCTATTATTCTAAATTATATCATTATCTCTATTTCTCTAAGGCAAGGTGATATTGTTAATTCTAAGACAACGTATTCTTCTTTTATCTTTCTGTTATTCTGCGTAGAAGTGCATTTGTTCCCTCTTTGGTAGTTCTTTTTGGGCTTCGGTTGTGTTTCAGCCGGGGTTTGCTACCAAAATCTTTAAGACTAGAACACTGGGTTTTGAGGGAATCTTTGCTAGACTTTCAGTGGAAAAGGACAGTACTGAAACAACCACCTGTCTCCTTCTGCATAGAGGAGATAGGAGCTTCAAATTCGAGAACCTCATATTATTTAGAGGAGTTAGGGTTGCAAGTTACGCTTGCATTTTGGGGACTTATTACTTCATGGGAGGAGGAGAGGTTCAAAAGAAAAGGGTTCCGGATAACGCATCCGGATAGCAGGATAGACCCGGGGTACTAGCACAGGAGACTGAGTCTCCAATGTCTTAGGAATCAGTCCCGGTGGCATCCGTTTTCAATTCTCCGGCTAAAGAACCTGTAGGGATGTTCTCCCTCGTCCCTCCACCTAACTTAACTCGTGAGCAGTTCCCATCTTTAGCCGAGGCTGCTGGGGCCCAAGTCGAGGGAAAGAAGAAGTCGTCTCTTACGGCTCGCCGGAAGGGGTTGGCCCATAAGGAGCCATTTTCGGGACACTTCCTCGAAGTTGGGTTCCATACTAGGTCTAAGGTTTTTAGGGATGAGATCCCAATAAACACTGAGATTTTGGCAGATCCTCATCGACCGAGTCAGAAAGAGCTGCTAGCCTTTCACAATTTACGCGAGTTGAAGGTGAATAAAGAGTTTGTTCAAAGGGTTGCCCGCACCAACTAAGGCCGAATCGTTAGGCCGGTAGGAGGGGTAGTGGAGATTCTGAGTAATTCTTCAGAGAGTGGTTCCTCTAAATCTGTACCGCACCGACCTAGGAGGGATCTAGCTTCACCTCCCGAGGCCGCCCAATCCTAAGACACTGCCACTAGTAGGCCATCCCGAGGTCGAACTATTTCTTTTAACCAGGAATGAACCAGCAAGCAGAGCTCCCAAGAACTTAGGAGAGGGAAAATATTTGATTACCGCGACACCAAAGGCAGGTTTACCGTGGTGGTTAAGGAAGAGACGTTCCCTCCTCCCTTAACAACCCCACTTGAGGAGTCCCCTCTAGATGCCCCTTCCTTTTGACCTCCGTAGGGATTGTGGCAAACAAGACCTACTGATCTAGAGGTCACTGGTTTGGGTATAGCAGACTTCACCAGGGTGATCACCAGGGCTCAAAAATTGGTAAAGGTTTTGGAATCACAGGGTAAAGCTATGGCGGGGCCGGACCCGTCACCGTAGAGTGGGCATCAATAGAGATGAAAGAAGAAATTTGTGGGAACAGGAGTTGAATCTTATTCGGGAAGCACGACATAGGTACAGTGGGCTTTTCAACGGGCAGATACCAACTTCCCCCGAGACAGGACCCTACTCGGAGAACGTGTTCATGAAACCACTTCTATCTCGCGGACAAAACTAGGGATGCCTATTTCGGAGAATAATCGGGATACTCCTATTCCACTGGAAGGGAGGGGATTACAGGTCCTAACAGGGAGGGTTTGGGTGCATATTCTTGTCTTAAACATGCTGCTTCTACCCAAGATGCGCCCACCTTTATCTTGAAAGAGGCCTCATTTGCGAGAGAAGTGTTGATGGAATTGCGGCCGGACGAGAGGATTCACATTTCTTTGAGAAAGGCCACTCCTCCTCTATCACCTCCTTCTTTCCAGCCCTTGGGGCCGGCTGCAGACCCAAAATCCACCCTTCCTAAACCCATCATCATTGCTTACTCCCCTCCTCACCGTTGCTTGCCCTCATCCGGCTCTAGAAACCCACCTTCATCCCAATTTGAACGCAGTGCTCTAGGGTTTACACCATATCCCCGGCACGTGCCTCCATCTTCTCCCTCATCTTCATTTTCCCAAGGTATTCCTTCGCACAGGCCTGAATTGAAACTTCCATCTGTAAAAACAGGTCGTCGTTCTAGGACACGGCTTAAACCAGGTAGGATCGGAGTGCGACTAGCTGGAACCACAAACTCTCCAGAGATATATTCAGTCGGGGAAACTTCCTTAGTGAGAAGAAGGCCTTTTTCTCTCCAGGCAGATCTTCTACCGTAGGCGGAGGCGGTTTAGATCCCGAAGGTAAGGATTCAGGTGTCATTTCACTAGCTCAATTTGTCAATCCCAACCAGCCTTCCTCGCCCCAATTCACCAACCTTATGGAGGAGGAGAAAGAATAGGGGGATGTAAAGATATTTATAGGGGACAATTCGAGGATCACATTTTCTCATTTCGAATTGTTGTGGAAATCTTTCACACAATCCGAGATAAAGAAGTTTAGAGGAGGAGCAATCCCAGATGACTTTGAGACTACCTTTTTCCCAATGATGGTCAACTACCTCTCTGGAGGGGCTTTGGCGGACTACAAAGAGCGGCAACCCATTTTAATAGCCCCAAACATCAAGATCTCATATCCGGCTCTTGACGCGGCTTTCTTGCAACTAGAAGCTGATCTAGCTGCGGCTACGGAAGCCCCTGTTATAGCTACATTCATAGAGGACATGAAATTATAAGCACAGGGACAAGCGTATGTCAATCAACCACAGGCTATCTGGGCCGCCTGAGTTGCTAGAAGGATGGTCACAAACACTACCCCCTACACTACCATTTTGAACATTTGGAGGCTCCTCTACACCGAGAGGAGTGAATCAGCTATAAAGGAATTAACGGAATTGCGGTGTCTAAAAAGCGAGACACCATAAACCCATTATAACCGATAGTCAAGCCTCTGTCAAAAAATAAAACTTTCGACCATCGATCTTCTGGCTATGACTACCAAATATTTCATCGCCGTCTGTAATTCTTTCGGGCCCACGAGGCAGACTGCACTCAACAATTGGGTTGCAGGCCAGACAATCCAAGATATCAATCTCTTTGCTTAAAAAATTTCGCTGGTCGTCATATAACTCTACGACCACTTTGTTCATAGTGAAGCCAGGGAAAAGGCGGTAACAGGCAAAACCAAGGGAAATTTTGCAGGATTTTCCGAAGAAATACCTTTAGACAATAACCAATAAGCGAAACTTCTAGCTTTGCAAAAGCTACAGGGGAAATACGTGATCCATAGCGGATCAGAACGAGCTATGGGGGCCAACGACCGTGTTTATTTGTACTATTGTCTAATCTGTCAGCAAACCTATCATGGGTGGAAACGTTGCTCCCAGAAAATCAAACCCGAACTGGCCCTAAAGCAAATGGAATGGGAAAAACAGAGAGCTGAAATGACCAATAAACAGCAAGAACGGAAACAAGGAGGAGGATCCAAAGAAAAAACATAAGTGACAAAAGACAATTACGGCCCAACTGCCCGGGTTTAAACTACCAAAATGTCACAAGCACAGTTCAGACAAATCAGAATCCAAAATTCAATGATGCGCAAATCTCCAACCAGTTAAAGAGCAAATACACCACCGAGGGCTCCAAGTGTGAGGCTTGCGGTTTCATGAGACACAAGGAGGGGCAGTGTTTCCGAAAGAATAAGGTCCCAAAGGATATGATGCAATACGCTCACGGGCGGGAGAAAATGTCGAAACCCTCGGCCCCAAGCTCCCTTTACCCTTGGGGCCGCACCATGGAAGAGCTAGATTGACGCTTCGTTCCAGCAAGACTGACCTCGGAGAATATCATCCAACAACAGAGCCAGCAACTAGCCACGATGGCTGCAAAATTGGCAACCTTTCGTTTAGGATCTTCCTCCAACATTCTCGCTTTGACGGCTGCTCAAAAACTCAAACGGAGGAAACATGAATTAGTACATAAGTAAGCGGAGCTTGAATAAGGATCTATAGCGGGTGGAGATGATGACGATGTCATGGGGTGGGATTTGGAACCTCCTAATGCTCATCATGCTCGTACCTTCCTGTCAGGAGCTTGGAATGTGGGCGTGGGAGTCAGTCGCAGACAGCTTTGAAAATCAACATCGGAGCAGAGGAGGGACAAGCAAAAACTGATCCAAGGGGACCACAACCGAAAGGTCACGGGACCTCCGTCCTTCACTCCTCGGGCGGTGATTGAGAACAACGACATCTGTCTCAAAATCAAACCCACCAATCCTCCTCCCTCTGCCTTGAAGAAAATTCCTCCCGAATTTGAAGATTAGAAAACCAAGAAACAAGAGGAAGACAAACAGAGCAACCAAGATTGGTTCAAACCATATATGGCGGAACTCTCGGAGGATAATGCAAGCGAAACGCCACCCTCACCAGAATGAGACAATGAGAGTGAGGAATCAAAGGGAGGGGAGCAGAAGGAACTGGAAGAACCAAGTTCCCCCATTTCTTTGCAATTAACTCAACCGTTTTCCTCCAAATTATTAGTTATGCTATTAATGCAACTTATGTCGTACGCCCTCACCCATGTGAAGACACTAGCCTTGTCCCATAACATGCCTAAAGAAATCCTAATTCAGGCCCTCGGAGAAGAAATTTACTCGGGAGGAGAGAAATGAGACAGGGCAGACCAACGTAGATCAGTCTTTTTGTTCGCAGACCCTAAGACCCCTATGACGGATAGGGATTATAAGACGTTATCCATAGCATTTATCCTCAACAGGACATGAAATTTCAAATTAAATGGATACGAGGATACCAAGTTACAAAGGTCGACACCGGAGCACTCCCAAACTTGATAACTATTTTGGCTTTGCAGCAAATGCCCGAGGAAATAAGGCCGGGAATGTGCCCTAGTAACATATGCCTTAGTACGGTTAGTGTGGGGAACCTGCCGGTCCAAAATATTATCAAAGCTATGTTAATCGAGTTATCTGATGACGCGGGTGAGCGAGTCCGAATCCAGCTTCCCTTTTTCGTGGTGGAAGGTAAGCAATTTGATATTTTGTTGGGGATGGCCACTGGGACAAGGTTGAAAATGGATTTAAGTGTGTGGAAGGAGCAAGTTAGAGTTTGCTATTTTAAGGATCCGGATGGGACCCAGGTGGTGGTACCCTTGGATTTATGGAATCAGGGAAAAACAAATGATTCCGTTTCCGGATGTTATCATGTTTATGCCACCGACACTCCATCAGAATTGCTCGCCAGTGCCAGAAACATCGGTGAAGTGATATAGCATTTCTCTATTTCTAAGCGGTGGGAAGAGGGATACTAGAACAGATTATCACAAATATCCACACTTCGGCTAGAAGTGGACCAATCTATCACAGCTGTTTTTACCATAGATAAGACTTCCAAGTCTTGTTCGAATTCTTCAGAGGTTCTACCCAAAAGCCGGAAATTGAATCAACAGGTGGTGTAATTATCAGTTCCGGATCCCGAACTCCAGATACTATCAATTTTCTTTAGATTAAGCTCAGACCTACAAGTTGTTTGAAGGCACGATATAAGGTGGAGTCTTATGTTGCCATGGAAATCTCACCCGAGGCCCAGGTCGTCAGTGAACACCGACTACAACAACTACACCAATTGTTTCCCCAATTGTTTCCCCAACAACTTTTTGTATCCTTAATTTGCAGAGCTCACTAAAGTCTTTGCCAAAATGTAGACAATATCCTGGAGCCGCATTTAGCAATGTAGAAAAGACAAGATATGGTAGTAACAGGTGTTGTTCTACGACCACCAATGCAGGTGGAGGAGCAGCACTAGTAGTAGAAGTAGACATGATACACTCTCAGAAGCTATCAAAAATCCTATCAAACAATTGTTTTCAAGTGCTCACATAACCTTATACATCCATCCAAACCTCACAAAACTCTATCAAATCATAGAGTAGCATAAACAATGACAACTCCTAAAGTTTCAGCACAATTGACTAGATAGCACTCAAGATATAATACTCAGAAGATTCCCAAAAACTTTTTGCACTTTACTACTTGGAAGTCAAGATGCATTTTTTGTTCTGAGTCCTAAGTCTTATACTAGTGTTGTACCGATGATACTAGTGTACCTGAGAGGTACGTCAAACTGCTGAGCTAACACTAATCTATCAAGCTACCATTGGCTACCACTAAGCTATCATTAATCTAACTAGATTTATATCTTGCTCAGCTGCTCTGTGCTAAATTGAATCATATTAAAATATCCGTAGCAGCGTTGTGCGTACGGATCGTATCAAAGGTAATCGCAGTTGCGTTGTCTTAAAATTGTCGCTGCTCTTTTCTTATAACTGCGTCGCAGCTGAGTTGCTATATCGCAGCTGCGTTGATGTATTGCAGCTGCGTTGTCTCCCCTTGATGTGTGACGTGGATGTGGATGTAAGTGTCAAACCAAGATACATGAACCAGTGCTTTAAGTGATGACCCATGTCCTTGTAGATTTTGAAATTCTATGGGTTCCATTGCCCACAGAATTCGCAGATTCAAAAGAAGCTAATCTAGATAGTGCCGACTCCAAGTTGATATAAACCGAAATGAATGATCCCTCGACAATCTGAACCCCAATACACCTTCACCCCTATGAAGAGAAGACCTTCGGTGTGCTGTGTGCTATGTTCCACCACAGAATGCAAAGCTTGAATATGTGTTTTGGACAATATTCCCCACTTTGACTTTCCCACTGAATAAGTGCCACCCTGGCACGCAAAGACTCCGACCGACTACACCCCTATGTAGCTTGAACTCCCTTGAGTCCGCAGCAAAAAGAATCACTGAATTTGCTCACCCGAGCATTAAGTCATGGCTGGTCAAAGATGACCTTTATAGTTACAAGCTCTCTTAGAGAGAGGTACCTAAATATCACTAAGTCTTGGTCTGCCTACTCACGACTACCTACTACTAAACCCTATTCCAATAGGAACATTTTATAGTACAAGAAGGTACAATGGGCGATGTACTTATTGTACGGATATTGTACGACATGGTGTACAAGGTGACACTTGTCAAATCGGGAGCCATGGTTCCTCCTCCCATCTTCTGTGGTATCAAAAAACATGACGCCACGTGGCACCACGTGACGCTATCTCGGAATGTCGCCAAAAGCTCACTTCGCGTGGCGGCTACAATGCCGACCGTCAAATCAAAACATATTTTACAAGGTTCAGATTCGCGTACATGCATGAATTATTCCCCATCGTTAGTCTGGTGTTAATTAGCCTTTGCGTCAAGGTTTATATACCATTTAAACCCGATACCTCTATCGTTTTGTCAACGCCTTATTGGATAAGGCATACCTCTACAACTATAACCATAGACCTTGGTTCAAATCTGGTCTAGAGCAGTTTTTGGTTATTTGTTAGTTGGTTAGAATTCTGTTTTTGTACACTTATAAATACCTATTGTATCCTACATAGCCATCGTTGACTCTAAGCTATTGGCTAAAACTAATGTATTATAGGATGGTAGGTACCAGGATCAATTCTTGATTTCGGCATATCCATTTTAGTACAAACTACGAATTAGCCTATCCTCTTGAGACAGCCATGGCTCTTGCTCTCTCTCTAGTCTTCAATGATAGCAACAAAAAAAGGGACCAGAGAGAGTTGAGCTAGAAGCAGGTTGCCTTTGCTAACTTACTCTTTATTTTCCAATACAAACGTAGAAAATACATAAATTTCAAAAGATTTGTCTCCCTGTCGTCATATGAAATTACTTAGACTTAAACCTTTCCAAAAACAACACTCCTTTAGAGCTTTAGATTCAATGTATCAGCGTAGTTGCGTTGTCACACTTAGCGCAGCATTGCAGCGTAGCAGCCTTGCCATAGCAGCGGAATCATGGCAATATAGTAGCGCTGCCATAGCAGCTAATCACCTGGTTCCATTACATCATAAATTTGGCATAGCGCAGTATAGCAGTATCGGAGTGGAGCTACTTATCTATTCACGCAATCCTACTGTATCCCTACAATAATTCAACTTGGGAGCACAAAGAGCTTTAGTAAGCAAATCAACAACCATTCTTGCATTTGGATGAGAGCATAATTTGATATCCCTAGAAAAAACTTTTTCTCTTACAAAGTGTAATTGTTCATCCATGTGCTTACTCTTGAAGTGGTGACTTGGGTTAGAGGCAATTGCAATGGCAGCTTGGTAATCACACTAGATCACCTGCGGTCTAATCTACATGTATCTTAATTCTTACATCATGGATTTTACCCATAAGAGTTCTTTGAGGGCCCAGCTTGCAGCCATATATTCTGACTCCATTGTCGATTGCACTGTAACCTTTTGAAGTTTGCTGCTCCAACAACATGTTACGTTACTAATTTGCAAAACGAATCCCGTGGTGGACTTCTGTCTAGGGATGTCGGCTAGCTTACATCACTCCATGTTTGCAGCTTTACTTCTCCTCCGCCTAGTGTTAGTTTGAGGTCTGATGTTCTTGCCAAATATCTTAAGACTCTTATTGCTCCATCAGAATCAGATTTTTCTCGAATTCTCTAGACTTCTGCTTTGTACCTCGATTGCTACAGCAATGTCAGGACGGGTACTGTTCATGAAATATATTAAGCTTCCCACGATGTGTTTGTAAGGTATTTGTGTCATAGAATGCTTCTCCCCCTAACTCTAAATACTCGCTAACAATGGCACCTTGTTCAGTCTCTTCTCCCTCTAGCTTTTGCCAAAATTCCATTGGAGTTAGACATCCTTTTGACCCCCGCATTCCATACTCATCTAACATATTTCCAACAGCCTTTTCTTGAGTCGATTTTATTACTTTCTTATTTCTGTCCCTCTCTACCTGAATACCCCAAATATATTTTGCCTCACCGAGATCCTTCATCTCGAGTTGTGAGTTTAGAGCAATTTTGATTTTGTTAATTTCAGCCATTGATTCGCAAATTAATAGTAAATCATCTACATACACCGCTATATACACTATTCCATTTTCACCTTTTAGAACACAGACAGAGTGATCAGTTTTATCCTTTGAAATCCTTGGCTAGCCAAGAAATCATGAGGCTTCAGATTCCATTGGCTAGGGGCCTGTTTTAAGCCATACAGAGATTTAAGCAACTTCCATACTAAGTGCTCTTTTCCTGGTTTTGCATACTTTTCAAGCTGCTGCATACAAATGGTCTCCTCTAGTTCTCCATGCAAAAATGTTGTCTTTACATCCATATGATTTTTTTCCATATCCTCTATAGTAGCTAGGGAAAACAAAATCCTAACTGTCGAAAATCTTACAACCAGAGAGATTGTTTTTTCAAAATTGATTCCTTCCTTTACATTATTACCCTTTGCCACAAGTCTGGCCTTATATTGTTCAATGGTGTTATTGAGATTTAACTTCATCTTGAATACCCATTTGTTGCCGATCGCTTTTTCGGTACGAAGGAAGTTCCACAAATTTCCATGTTTGAGCCTTCATGATCGACTTCATTTCGTCGTTTGCTGCCTCGATTTAGTGATAAAGCTCCGGTGATGAGAAGGCCTGTTGGATGGTCAAGGGCTCCCCTGAGACTGCCGAGTAGGCAAAGTGAGAGCTTGCTAGCAGGCGGCTGCCAAATCTTTTCCCCCCTCGGAAATTTTGAGGCTGAGATCGTTCGATGCCGTGCATTGCGCTGATTGCGCTCGTTGCAATCCGTATGG
This sequence comes from Zygnema cylindricum, assembly GCA_037447655.1. Taxonomy (NCBI): domain Eukaryota; kingdom Viridiplantae; phylum Streptophyta; class Zygnematophyceae; order Zygnematales; family Zygnemataceae; genus Zygnema; species Zygnema cylindricum. The sequence continues at coordinate 360,101 of JBBHKE010003155.1, read as the reverse complement.
ATGGACCGCTGTTGGTCTTGTTAGAACTAAAATTGTTGAGGAACTCGGAGAGCGTCGGACTCCAGAGTTACCACCCAAGAATTTTGTATCTGCAGGACAATTTCTTGCATGCAATCTAATATGACATACTGTTGTACTTTTTGCTGCTTTTGCTGCTCTGTCATGTGAAATAAGTCTATCGAGTCTAGTCTATCTTTGACACTGATGTTCCTTGCTATATTTTTTTTTTGCCTCTCAAACACAAAGACTTTGTAACCTTTTGAGTGATCATCATATCCTAACAAATTACCCGGTAAACCCTTCGTTTCCATTTTCCATCTGTCCTAGACGTATCCAAGATAAAGCATTGACTACTAAAGACTTTGAAGTGGCTAACATCTGGTTTGCTACCTGTCCAGATCTCGTAAGGAGTAGAGTCTACCGATCTTTATCTTATCATTAATCTTGATCCTATCATATTCTTAATATAAACCGCACAATTTAGAGCCTCAGCCCTGAATTTCATATCCACATTTTTATCCGCGAGCATCGACCTAGAGCTCTCCGTGAGAGTTCTATTTAATCTCTCCGACACCCCATTTTGTTCCGGGGAATATGGAACAGTCAGTAGATGACTTATACCTTCCTCGAGTAAAAAGGTTTCAAATTCTTTTGATGTATATTCACCACCATTGTCTGATCTGAGCTGCAAAATAGGTAAATCATGAAGTTTTTCAACATATGATTTATAGTGTTTGAAGTGACCAAACACTTCACTCTTCTCCTTCATGAAGTAAACTTTTGTAAACCTGGAGAAATCATCTGTGAAGGTGATTATATATTTCATTCCCCTAGCAGATTGAACCTTTGCAGGACCAAAGACATCCTAATGAATTTGTTGTAAAGGTTTTGTGGACCGATGCTCAGACTCTTTAGGAAATGGTAGTCTGTGGATTTTCCCCAAAGCGCAGCCATCACTTGTTTTGACCGGCTGATATGTGATTGATACACCATCTATTTTTCCAGCAAGGACCATTTTTTTCAAACTATCATAATTTACATGGCCTAATTTTTTATGCCACAACTCATCTGAATGCAAAACACCTAAGTACAGAACATCATTCTCCTTGGTATTAGCCATATCTTTTCGGTACATCTTGCTATTATCTCTAATACCAATAACTGCAACTTTGCGATTTTTGCTAACAACCTCCCTTCCATTTTTCAAATTAACCTCAAAGCCCTTACTCTCTACCAAGGATGTAGAAAACATATCTTTCTTAAAGTCAAGCACAAATAAGGCATTGTAAAGAGTTATTTCAGTTGTTTTGCCCTCCACATCCACTAGCAAAGACACATCACCCACACCACGAGTCTCAACACTCATTCCACAAGCATAATAAATATTTTTCTCCGATGTTGTTTTCATATTTTTGAAGATGGCTTTGTTCCAGTACATGTGGGTTGACGCTCCCGTATCCATTATCCCTCCAGGATTCTTCGCGCCCTCCATCGCTGCCGCCATAGCAAATAGATCCATTTCATCCTCTTCAAAAAATGTCAGAGTCTCATCCTAGAGTGATGAAGATGCTGAACATAGTGCATTTCCACGAGATGTAGGCCCCGTGAAGTTTTTGTAAAATTGACTTTGTTGCCATCGCGACCTCTATAAACCTGTATTGTTAGCTTTTTTAAGCTTAGGACAAAAATTTTATCCATGACCTCTCTCACAATAATCAAATTATGCATTGTTGGATTGTCTATTCCCACCCTGATTAAACTGTCCGAGCTGATTAAACTGATTTCTTTGCTGATTAAACTGTCTTTTCCTCTCAAAGTCTGAATTAAAAGCCTCTACCTGCTCAACATTGAGAATATTAGATGTAGCTTCCTCCTCTAGCAAAATATTGATAGCTAACTGTAAAGTCCAGCTAGTTTTATCTTTTTGTTTGAGCATATCAGATGCTCCTTTATTACTACGAGGGAGACCCATCATGAGCAATGCCGCTTGTTGAAACTGAGGGAACTCCCCACCTACACAAGCATGTGCATCTACAAGGATGCAAAACGTGATAGATTATTCAGCCATTGTACCTCCAGTGTACTTATAGTACCAAATATTTCGAGCCAATAGGAGTTCTTCTTGGACATTAGCCTTTTCATAATCATTTTTAAGAGATTTCCAAATATCAGCTATTTTTTCATTTTTATCCGAGACATAGCTAAATCCTCAGATAGACAAAGTTTCAAAATAGAACGAGCTTGCGTATTTTTCTTAGACCATGACCGATCAGATTCATCCAGCGAACCATCCCATATGTCCAAAAGATTGACATTCTCAAAATGTATCTCCACCATTTCCGCCCAGTAAACATACTTTTCCCTCGAAAATATTGGAATTCTTGATGACATGCATATAACCTACCGTTCTACGACCAGCGGTAAAGTTGGAGGAGCAACAGTAGTAGTCGAAGTAGACATGATACACTCTCAGAAGCTATCACGAATCCTATAAAACAGTTGTTTTCAAGTGCTCATCAAACCTTATACAAGCACCCAAACCTCAAAAAATTCTATCAAAATATAGAGTAGCAGAAAACATGACAACTTCCAAAGTTTCAGCACAATTGACTTGACAACACCTTAGACATAATACTCAAAAGTTTTCCAAAAACTGTCTGCAGTTTACTACTTGGAAGCTTGGATGCAATTTTTTTTTCTAAGTCCTAAGTCTTATACATGTGTTGTACCGATAATACAAGTGTACTTGTGAGGTACGTCAAACTGCCGAGCTAACACTAATCTATCAAGCTACCACTGAGCTACCACTGATCTAACTATATTCATATCTATCACAGTTACTTTGTACTAAATTGAATCATATTTTAATATCCGTAGCTGCGTCGTCCGTACGGATCGTATCAAATGTAATCGCAGTAGCGTTGTGTTAACTTTGTTGCGGCTGTTTTGTTATCACTGCGTCGAAGCTGCGTTGCTGTATCGCAGCTGCGTTGTCTCCTCTTGATGGGTGACAAGGATGTGGATGTAAATGTCAAACCAAGATACATGAAACAGTGTTTTAAGTGATGACCCGTGTCCTTGTGGATTTGTCTTCCTGTCGTCATATTAAATTATTGAGACTTAAAGCCTTCCAAAAACAATAGCAAGATGGCCGTGTCAAGGATACTCTTTGGCGGGAAAAGGTGAGGGACATCAAGACAACGAAAGTCGAACTTTCTTTCAAATGATTAAATTGATTTCTCAACTGTAGCAGCTTAAAGACACACCGATGGGGTACGTCTTGGAGAATGTTCACTCGGGAGGTGATAATAGAAAGCAGGTTGCCAACAGCTGTAATCAAGTTACGCAGATTCTACAGGCCCCACTTGTTTTTGATACAGCGCAACTGGGATCAAGGGATCACAGAGTTACAGCTTACTGGACTAATCTAATCGCTCTTTTAGTCCTCCACCAACTCTTACAGAACCACAAAACAAATCCACACATATGTCTGCAACAGATTCTCGGGCCGGGGCGGATGGCCACTCCAGTGACAAAAGGAGATCGTCCCCCGTTTTTCCAGTACAACAAAACAGGGGCCCAAAGGCAAGCCCAGCCAACAGTGGTTTCCTTCCCCAACAGCCATGCATACTGGTAAGGAGCGGCACGAATGATATTCCACACCAAGGTTGGAGCTTGGACAACACCGACGGTAGAGGAGCGAGAGCAAGCAATAGGATTCAACCTGCAACAACAGCCGCACAAGTTATTTCAAATCTCTAGAGGTGCGGCCTACTCGGACACAGCATGGATCTGAATGCAATCACATGGGTGTTGAAGTATTCTCTTGCCTTTTCGAGACTACAGTTTCCTCAGACAAGGAATAGTTACCTTCAAGCTCCAAGTTGTTCGGAGTGCAGGCAAACTTGCAGCATGAGGGGGGGAGAGAGGCAAGGAGAAAGACTGTATCATCAAAAGTATCTATTCCCAACATTTTTCCCTGATCAAGGGATTCCTCAGTGGGGGGGAGCGGGGGATGGTTAGGGGACACCCTAGCGGGAGTTGTCCACAGCATCGTCCTAACAAGAGGAGGAGAAGTAAGCCCATAGGTAGGGTTAGAATTTGACATCTCGCTCTAACGTAGGCTTCCGGAAGCATGGGCAGCGGTGGAACCCAGGAAGATGGATTGGACCTTGGGAGAGCAGCTAGACCCTCAGCAGAAGGATCGGCTCTTGAAATTGTTAGAGGAGAACAAAGAGGTGTTCTCATGGTCAGATACAGACGTTGGCATTTCAAAGGTACCACATTTTGTATCGATTTGATAGACGAGACGACAACTTTGTGGCAGAAGAAGTACCCATTCAGCTTCAAGGAAAAATAATTTATCACAGTAAAGGTACAAACTTTGGTGGAAGCAGGATTAGTGCAAGAAAGTACATGACCCCATGGGTTTGCGTCCCTAACCGTCCTTCCACACAACAAGACTCGTTTGGGAAAATAATAGATTTTCGAATGTGTGGAGACTACCGGATGCTCAACACAACAACCATACTGGACCGATACCTAATGTTAACCGCAGAAGAGATTTTTGACTTGCTGGCGAAGGCTACCATTTATTCCACTCTACATATGAAGAATGGGTTTCACCAAATCGCAATGGAGTCAAAGCACCGAGAAAGGACAGCATTTTGGGCGGGGTCCAAGTTGTATGAAGGCTTTTCATGCCCTTCGATCTGAAGAATGCACCAACAAAATTCCAACGCGCCATGGACGAGGCGCTCCGAGGAATTCACTTTGCAAGGTGTTATGTCGACGATGTTATAATCTTCTGATAGACTTTCGAGGAACACTTGGATCACATAGTTCTTGTCCTCCGGGCCCTCCATGCAGCGAGCTTGAAATGTCACCCGGGTATGGAAATATTTGGGGTGCAGAAAGTTATTTACCTCAGACATGAAGTTACTTCGCAAAAGTGGGTCCCCATATGGTCAAGGTGGCAGCCATTGATGCCTTTCCTCCTCCACAAGACATTTTTGCCCTCCGCAGGTTTTTAGGCCTAGCAAACTTCTATCAGAGTTTCATTCCCAAGTTTAGCAGTCATACCCAGCCTTTGAACTAGTTATTGCAGAAGGTGCAAGAGTGCCAGTGGTTTGAAAATCAACATAATTCATTTCAGTTTTGAAGGATTCCCTTAAGCAACACCTCGTGCTCTGGATGCCCAATCATCAGAGGCTCAAATTCTGTGGTCTTTATTAACCCACAAAATTAGCAGCCTTTGTAAAGCCTCAAGGCTAATATTTGCCCGTTTCACTTTCTCACTTAATAAGTGCCGCCCATGCACACAAATATTCTGACCACCCTCACCCTTGTGAGGACAAGACTCCCCGGAGTCAAACGCAAAAAGAATCAATGAATTTGCTCCCTTGAGCAGTAACTTATGGCAGGCCAACGATGGCATATAAATACAAAAGGTCACCTCGAGAGAGGCGCCTCAAATACGCTAAGTCCCTTAACTCCTACTCATAACTACCTACTATTCTACCCTAGGCCTATCAAAAAAGTGTATAGTACAAGAAGGTAGAGTGGCCGATTGTACTTCTTGTATGGCCATTGTACAACATGGCCTTCTGGTTGACACTTGTCAACTTGGGAGCCATCGTTCCTCCTCCCATCTTTCCCGGCGTTCAATGATGTTTCGCCACGTGGCAAAGCGCGCCACGCTGTCCGGAAGCCACCGAAGATTCATTCGGGTTTGGCGGGGGCGACGAAGGCCGTCCGATCATATATTTTACACGGTTAGATTCGCGTCTGCAAGCGGCGTTTGACTATAGATGCCGTTTTGTCAATTTTGGTCTGTTTAAGTCATAGTGACGTTTCTATAACACTTTAGTTAATTACCGAACCATATACGTGTATCGTTTTGTTAACGCCCAAGTGGATAAGGCGTACGTCTACATAGTACTGTAGACCCAGGTTCAAATCCTGCTAAAGGCAGCATTTTGGTAATCTATCAATCTGTCTGATTGCCTGTCCGTGTTTCTTTCTGACTATGGCGGCACCTACGGTGACTCTCTCCCTCTCTTTACTATAGAGTCTAAATTAAAAATTGATTATTAATTATTTTTTTTCAACGCTCCTCTGAATTCTTAGTCAACTTTTAATTTAAGTCCACAATTTTCTCTGCAAAATTTAACTTAGGAGAAGACACCGGTTTTGTCATCATGTTTGCAATCATCTCTTTATCACTATTATGAACCAATTTAATTATTTTAATCTCAACCTTCTCTTTGACAAAGCTTAGTCTTATATCAATATGTTTAGCTTTGAAATGGGGTTTTGGATTAGCTGCAATTGAAATAGCAGCTTGATTATCACAAAAGACATTCTGAGTCCCAGATTTCATGAACCCACGTTCTTCGAGTAGAGATTTTCCCCACATTAATTCTTTAGTGGCAGCACACGAAGCCATGTTCTCAGCCTCCATAGTGGATTGAGGAACCACTTTCTGCTGTTTGCTACTCAAACAGCATGCACCAGATCCAATTTGCAACACATATCCAGTTGTACATTGTCTCAAAGGCACATCCCAAAAATTGGCATCACTCCAAGTGGTGATGTCAGTGTGCTCCCCTCGAAAATGCAACCATAATTCCCTTGTTCTCGCCAAATATCTCATCACTCTTTTGGGTGCTTCCCAGTCTCTTTTCCTGGGTTCATTTAGACTTTTATTGAGAACACCTACAATTGCAACTTTGTCCGGACGAGTAAAAATAGTAAAGTAAATTAAACTGCCAACGATTTTCCGATAAGGAATTCCTTCCATAAACCTCTTTTCTTCCTCATCCATCTCATCATTCAAAATCAATATCCCTCCTTGTTCACTCCCCTCCGATACTTTCTTTAGATCCATGGGAGTGGTACACCCATTTGCTTTCTCCACCTGAAAATTTCCTAGCATATTACTGATAGCTTGTTTGTGAGTGAGTCTTATAACTTTATTCCCTCTATCTCTCTCCATTTGAATCTCCAAAATATATTTTGCTTCGCCGAGATCTTTCATGTGCAACCGACTTCTCATAACATGTTTGAGTTTGTTAATCATATCTATAGACTTGCTTAATAATAACAAATCATCAACATGAATAGCAATAAATATCACTCCATTTTCATCCTCAAATATATATATATATATAGATTGATCTGAACTTATTCTAATGTATCCCAAACATATCAAAAATTCATCTAATTTTATGTTTCACTGCCGCGGGGCTTCCTTAACGCCATAAAGTGATTTCACCAGTTTGCACACCTAGCTTTCTTCTCAACTTTCCACAAATCCTCGGGTTGCCTCATGTAGATTTCTTCTTCTAACTCTCCGTGTAAGAAGGCGGTTTTAATATCCATCTTATGTATTTCCATATCCTCTACTGCAAGTATACTTAAAAAGTTTCTGACAGAAGGAAATCTGACTACCGGTGCAAAGGTTTCTTCATAGTCTATTCCTTCTTTCTCAGTATAACCTTTAGCAACCAACCTAGCTTTATATCTTTCAAAAGAGTTATCTGGGTTTAGTTTAAGCTTAAAAACCCACTTACATCCTATCGGTTTTTGATCAAGTTGACAGTCTACTAACTCCCATGTATTGGCTTCCATGATGGAAGCCATTTCTTCATTAATTGCAGTGATCCACCGGTTGCTCTCTGGGGTATTTATGGCCTCTAAGTATGTCTTAGGTTCATCTAGGTGAGACATCTTTGTAAGTTGGTTATTTACTTGTCTTTCTTGAAGCCGTTTACTACTTCTTCTCCCTCCTTTAAAATCTGACGCAAGTATAGAAGGCATCCTCGGATTTCGTTTAGGAAGATTTTCAACTCCCCTATCTTCCAATTCCAGTAGTTGATCAAGTTCCTCGTCGGTTTCCACTTCGCATTGTGGCGTTTCTTTGGATATTGTCTTTTCGTCCTTCTCTTTTGGTATATGTGCAAATTGTTCCTTCTCCTCGTCTTCCTTTTTTTCATTTCCAAAGTCGAAGTCAAAAAACTGACCCGGTTCAAATCTGATTTTTACTTCTTTGATATTTTTGAATGGATCAATAAACTTTACTTCATTCATTACAACGATGTCTTTTATCAAAATGATATCTCACTTTTTCAAGTCATATACTCGATATCCTTTTGTGCTCTCATCATATCCTACAAGATATCCCGGTTTCCCTCTTCCCTCTAACTTCCATTTAGTCTTATCAGAATCCAAACTATAGACTTGACTTCTCAACACTCTCAAACTAGACAAATCTGGTTTTCTTCCCGTCCACCTTTCATACGGAGTTTCCTCTTTATTTGCCGAAGTTGGCACTCTATTTTTGATGAAGTTAGCATAGTTCATAGACTCAGCCCAAAACAATAATCCTATTCTTTTATCAGTTAGCATACTTCAGGACATGTCTCCTAAAGATCTATTCACTCTTTTTGCTACTCCATTTTATTCCGGATTATAACGAATAGTTTTCTCATGATGGACTCCTTCTTTATTAAAATATTTTTCAACTTCTTTTGAGGTGTATTCTTTCCCATTATCACTTCATATCTCTTTTATTGAGGTTTCATGTAATTTTTCACTCCATACTTTGTATACTTTGAAACATCTTAGTACCTCTGACTTATGTCTAAGAAAATATAACTTAGTGTATCTAGACCAATCATATGTAATGGTTAGCATCCATCTCTTCCCCCCATGTGAAGCATACCTGGCTGGTCCCCAAACATCAGTGTGAACTAGATCTAATATTTTTTCTCTTCTAAATATAGATGCCTTTGGAAATGGGAGTCTATGAATCTTCCCTTGGGCACATCCACTAGAATCATCTGAGGTCTCATCATCTCTAAACTCAATCCCATCCACTATTCATTTTTTCTTCATTTTCTTTAATCTGTCTAGATTCACATGCCCTAACCTCTTTTGCCAAAGCATCATATCACTTCCACATGAGTAGAGAACACCCTTTTCATTGCAAAGTACAATTCGGAACATTCTTTGCCTACCCTTTTCAGCTATGAAATAAACCTAATTATCAAAGCTAGCTGTAAAGATTCCTTTCTTGGTTCTTGTTTCGATTCATCTAGAACAGCTGTAGAGACTAGATTCTTGCTAAGTTGTGGAATGTAAAGATCATCTAAGAGTGTTACAATTGAAGCCTTTCCATCAACTAGAACTTTTAAATCAACCGATCCAACAAGACTTGTGGTTTCTACTCTACCATCTCGATACTCTATCTCAACTGTTGGAATCTTTCATAATGCAGTAATTCACCTCTTTTCTTAGGACATATGTATCAAGACCCTTGAGTCTATCATCCACCCATCCTCAAGTGGATACCTCTTTCCTTCGAAATCACTCTTTTGTCTCCGAAGAATTTCTGCATGCTTCTCAGTGGTTATTGGTTTAAGAAGAAGCTTCTCGAGCTCCTCTTCCACTTTCGTTACTTCATCTTGTCCCTCTTCATGAACTAGAGTTAGAAAAACTTTTTTTCTTTCCTCCATCTCTTGAGGAACCTTGTTCATCTTTCAGTCGGAGATCTCCAAGCTTAACACACTCTGCCATATAATGTCCCGGTTTCTTGCAGAAGTGATATAGTCCACCTCGAGGAGCTCCTCTTCCCTGTCGACAAATCTGCCACCTTCTTGTCCTCTTCCTCCAAAGTTTCAATAAGGATCCTTTCCCTTTTCCTCATCACGCTTACGCCAATCAGATCGTGCAGCCAATGCTTCAACACTTGGATTTCCTCTCCTAAGTTCTTTGGTACTCTCTTTCACTAAAATCATCCCCATTGTATCATACCAATTCCAATTGCTATCACCTAGATCCTGCAACTGATTAATGATATTCTCATAATCTTTTGGTAGTTTCATTATCAGTGTATTAACTCTTTGTCTCTCAGACCATGTGTTACTTGCACTCTCTAGTTCTCCAAATAATGCTCCTAAATCATTGCAATAATCATTCATACTTCCTCCTTTGTAAGTATAAGCTGAAATCTTATTTTCCGCCAGTTGTTGCTTTTGCAATGACCCATTTTTATATTTGTTTACAAGAGATACCCAAATCTGAGAGGAAGATCTAACATGCATAAGAGGAATGGCAATACCCTTCACTAGAATTTTGAGAATTAGTAGCTTAGCCACCTTGTCCATAAAGTTCCAATTTTCATATTCTGACTGTTCGGTCTGACTCATTGTCACCATTGCTGGTGGTGTTGCTGCCGATATCGTCCTTGATAATGGAGTCCCTTGAGAAGCAACTCCTCCCTTTTTTCCTTCCATGATTATCTCCTCTCCTTCTTTATCATTGTTCGTGATGGTGGTTGTGGTGGTGGAGACGCCGGAAAAAGGTGTTCCTCCAAACCCAGGTTGAGGTGGACATCAAGTATGCCCGGACACTATGCCCCATAGGTGTTTCCCAAAAAGTTCTCCCTCCATCATAATTTCCCAATAAAGAAATTCAGATCCATTAAATATGGGTACCCTTGAGGGTGGGCCCATAACCTGAAATTTTGTGGTCTCCTTTAACCCACAAAATTAGCATTTAACCCACAAAATTAACAGCATATGTAAAGCCTCTAGGATATTATTTGCCCCTTTCTCTTTCTCACTTAATAAATGCCGCCCAAGCACACAAAGATTCTAACCACCATAACCTTTGTGAGGACAATACTCCTTTGAGTCAAACGCAAAAAGAATCACTGAATTTTCTCCCCTGAGCAGTAAGTTATGGCTGGCAAAAGATGGCTTATAAATACAAAAGGTCACTTGGAGAGAGGAGCCTCAAATACGCTAAGTCCCTTAACTCCTACTCATAACTACCTATAACTCTACCCTAGGCCAATCAAAAGAGTGTATAGTACAAGAAGGTTTAGTGGCCTATTATACTTTTTATACGGACATTGTACAACATGGCCTTCTGGTTTACACTTGTCAACTTGGGAGCCATCGCTTCTCCTCCAATCTTTCCCAGCATCCAATGATGTGTCACCAAGTGGTAAAGTGCGTCGCGCTGTCTAGAAGCCGCCGAAGATTCATTCGGGTTTGGCGGGGGCGACGAAGGCCGTTTGATCATATATTTTACACGATTAGATTCGTGTCCGCGAGCGCTGTTTGACTATATATTCCGTTTCGTCAATTTTGGTCTGTTTAAGTCAAAGTGACGTTTCCATATAACTTTAATTAATTACCAAACCATATACGTGTATCGTTTTGTTAACGCCCAAGTGGTTAAGGCATATGTCTACATAGTACTCCGTAGACCCAGGTTCAAATCTTGCTAAAGGCAACATTTTGGTAATCTATCAATCTGTCTTATTGCCTGCTTGTCTGCCTGTTTTTTTTTGACAATGGCGGCATCTATGGTGACTTTCTCCCTCTCTTTACTATAAATTTAAATTAAGAATTGAATATTAAATAATTATTTTCAACACTCACCTCAATTCTTAGTCAACTTTCAGTTTAAGTCCACAATTTTCTCTGCAAAATTTTAACTTAATTTAAAAACGAAAAAACCAAATTCTAAAATCATAAAACCCCGACTTCCTCTAAAATCGTAAGATTCAGAAAGCCCTAAACCGCAAACCTAAAAAGTATTCATAGAAAAGTAAAACCACGACCCTGGTTTTTATAGAGAAAACCTAATGTGGAAGACTGATTTTTTTTTGGCAAATCATTTTTTTCTTTCTTATTCGATACCAATCTTGAATGTCACACTTTGAAAATAATGAGATTGCTTACTATAAAGAAAGCACATAATAAATGAAATGGTGAAGAAGTGATTGTTGCTTATAAATATATTACGTTGTTATTTGGTTTTTAAAAAGTGTTGCTTCAATTTTTTTATAGAAATAGACGAGAGAGGGAGAGGGAGAGAATATGACGGGAAAGAAAAAGAGGTATAATGGTGGTAGGCAAGGAAATATTGGGGGAGGGAGGTCTAAAGAGGAAAAAGTGATGAAGGTAGGACCGACGATAGATAGAGAATACTGCAGATGGAGAGAGGGAGGAACAAAGGGTGGGAGGGAAGACGATTTGGGGGATATTGGTTTTAGGCGCTCACCCTAGCCCTTGGCCGAGGGATAGGGTAGATAAACCTAAAATATACAGTAGGAAGAAGTGTCGTTTATGTGGCTCACAAGGGTTTAGAGTTGGGAGTAGAAATAGATGTAGACAATAAAACAAGCAGGTTTAAACAGCTTTTAATGGAATTCTAGAAGTAGGAATTACAATTTTCTCAAGGACATTCTCTATCTAATAAAGTTGGATTCTCCTCCTATGACTATTCGTACTAAAACTGTACTTACTATTCCTAGAGTACTTCCAAAACCTAATTTTGCCATTTCTCTAAATCCGAATAGTGCGACACTATTTTAAATTAGCTAAACTACAAATCCTTGTTTCTAGATATTTACAAATAGAAGACCGTACACTAAATGTTCTAGGCGCTTAGTCAGCAGTGGTCCATAGCATCCGACTGACTGTTGTCGTGTAGTACGAAGCACTTGATACCGTCGAAGTCTGCTCGTCATTTGTGGTCCCTTCTAAATCGCGTCCGTTAATTCGATGTCAATCAACGGCCCTTCTTGGCTGACCGTACCATATTTCCCAGATATGCGGTTTGTGTTCCGTTCGTCCGATTTCGTCAATCCGCTCGTTATTCTCCCGAAATGTGTAACTGGTAATCGGTGCTACTCCGTAAAATCTGCAACACCCTTTTCCAGCCGACGCGTGTCCTGTTGGTCGTACAGTACACTCTCTTAATCTTTTATTACTGTAACAGTATTTGAGGTAAGTATTACAGGTTTTCATTTCCCAAAATATTCTAAGTTCTTAATTCCTCCTCACAACTATATCTACTGAGTAAAGATTTCCAAATTCAACACCATTCACACCGTCGTACACGTGTAAAATCGTTCCTCCAAATCTTGCATACGTGTGATTTCAAGATGCTCGACGTGCACACGTGGTTTTGTCTCCTTGACACCAGCACACTTAGGGTATGTGCCCATGTACTAATGTACTAGGTTTTTTATATCGTTTTCTTACAAAGTTCATTCCTAAGCAAGAAAAGATTCTACCGTTCGAAAAATTTATGCCACGATACAGTGATCATCATCTTGATACATTAAAAATACTTCATGTTTGTCATCTTATGTACTCATTTTTGACATTTCCAATTTTTTACCCACAAGCACGTGAATCTAGCTCATAAAAAAACATTATCAAACTTCACCTCGTGAGGTGATTTTAGGTGGTGTGCCCATGTGTTAAAATATGGGTTTTATTATGTCGTTTTCCAACAAAATGGGACCAGCAACGGAAAATCTTACGCCGTACAAAAAACGTGTTGAGAACCAAAGTACATTTTGCGTCATCCTGAAACTTTGAATGTAATCTAATTTGGCGTTGTTATCTTTTTGACCCACTTTCGCGTCAATCCAACTCATCTTCAAACTTCTACTAAAATCGACTCGCGTGGTGATTTTATTTAAAGTAATAATTGATGGACAAATAGGAAAACGTTATCGCACGCGTCACACATTTTCGATTATTTTTGCACGAGGGAGAGTGCATGATATTTTTACGTGCTCGTCACACGAATGTTTTTAAAAAAATGAAAGGCGTGTACATAAATAAATTTGCAAGGGTTTTGAACCTCCACCTTCATTCATTGGTCCTTTGAAAAAGTGTACTCCACCTCTTCCTCACTCTACATCTTCTCTCTCCCTCTTCTCTAAATGAAATACAATAATAATGGTATGAAATGAAAGAGTTTTTTTTTATTTTTAGTACCTTTGGTCGTAGTTCGTTGGCATATAAAGAGATGAAAGATAAAAAAAAAAAAAATCGGGAAGACATGGCTGAAAGCTATCTTCCTGATGAGATCACAAGGAAACATAAATTCCCAATGACACAAAACCTTTAACATTTACAATAACTCGACGTCTACAACCGTTTTTTAGATGCCATCGATTTTTGGAAGTTTCGTAGTCATCGTCAATTGTCACGAGTTGTACCCACGTCTACAACCGTCACATTTCAAAGTTACGATTTTGTTTTTAGACTTACGAACACTTCAAACAGTATTACAGAGAATCTTCGCTAAATCCAAAGTTCCATTCCAAATTTTCGGGTACATGGGCACACCGCCTTAGTTTAAGTATTACGCAAACAAATAATGAAGAAACTCCCATACACGCGCCACACGAGCTGGACAATTTTTGCACAATAGAGAGTACTTGATGTTTTTCTCTGCCCCCCACTCGCATTAAATGAAAAAAAAATTGCATGGGTCTCAGACCTCCACTTTCACTCATGGATCCTTTGGAAGAGTTTAGCCCGTCGTTGTCTCTCTCTCTCCCTCTCCCACTATCGGTTTTGTCTCACACCTTTTGAAATTAGGTTTCCTAGGTACTCACTTTCACCTCCAGACTCTGGGTACGTTAAAAAAAAAGTAAATTACGCTCACCCCCCGTCTCTTTTTGTAGTTCATGAGAGATAACACGTTTTTAACAGGTCGAGCACACCGCGCACATACCCTCAAAGAAGTAATAAACAAACGCATTATGAATTTGATTCCGCCACACGGGTACATGGGCTTTTAAACCTTACCTTGAAACCTAAATCGCTTCTAAGAGACATTATGACAAACTTCACAAGCATTCAGATTTTTGTTTTAGCATTGAAACTTTACACTGCCAACATCTGCACCCATGTTGAGC
>JBBHKE010003155.1:259332-345351 GCA_037447655.1 Zygnema cylindricum | reverse complement strand
TCACAACAGCTATCACGGGGAGTTACTCGCAGCTATTTGGGCAATCTAACATTTTCGACCATATATCTGTACGGTGTTCACTTCACTTTGATTACGATCACCAGCCTCTCAAGTGGATAACGGAGAAGAATAAGCTCACCGGTAAGCTGGCTAGATAGGTTTTAATATTGCAGGAATATAATTTTAGCATAACTCACCGGCTCGGAGAAATATATGGGAACGGCGACGGACTTAGCAGAAATCGTGACCTTCCACGCGAGATTCTACAGGGGCCCGTCACAACGAGGACCACGAAATCAGTTTGGGACTTATTCGGGCCTCTTCTCCTTTTATTTGGCTCCCACAATCTGGGGGGAATTTGAAACTTTCTCTGCAAATGTGGAGGGGCAAACACTGATACGGTTCAGGCGTAACGATATAAGGAACGACACCAATTCCTTTGAGTCCATCCAGCAAGGTTCTCCTCTTCCCCATTTGTCTAGAGCTCAACTATCCCGTGTACAGACCCGAATGGCGGCGTACGAGTGGGAAAGGGGCCTCCTAATCCAAAAATGGGTAGACGAGACGAGGAAAGTTGTTCCTCCCTCGACAGATCGGGAAACTCTTATTGTGTGCCTACACCAGCAATGTGGCCATTTTGGGTAGAAAGGGACTACCTCCTTGGTCACCGGATCGTACTGGTGGCACGGGTTGCGGACCCAAGTCAGCCGGATTGTGTAGACATGTCCTTCTTGTGACCAAGTGAAAGCAGCTTTCTACAAGAAAAGAGGTACCCAACTTCATTCCTTTCTAATCAGGGGAATGTTTCATCGGTGGTCGTTGGATGTGTTAGGTCCAGTACCCACTAACAAACGGGGGAACCGCTTTTATTGTTGATGATAGAGCATTTTTCTAAATGGATAGATTTGGTTGTCCTACCCCGGAAGGAGTCAAAGGCAATTCTTGGCGTATTCTTACAAAGAGTGCTTTTCCAATTTGGGGCACTAACCGAAGTTCTGACAGACCACGACTCCGAATTCGCGAGGGAATTCTCCAATTTGTTGGAATTTTGCTTTATCGACCACCGACAGACCAGCGGAGACCACCGGCAAGCTGATGGTTTGGTAGAAAAATGCGTACAGACAATGAAGCGGTTGGAAATATGTTCTTGAAGAGGATTCACGAGAGTGGGACAAAAGGGTGCCTTGGATTGCCATGGGTTATATATTTAGTCGGCAAGCTTCCCTCCATACCTAGTGTCCTTACTTCATCTTGTTGGGATGACATCCCATCCTACCAGGCACAGCCTTAGCCCAAGCAGTGGTCCTTCCAGAAATGGATAACATGGGTACGGTCAAGAAAATTGATCACCGACAAGGCGAAGGTATTCCCCCGTGAAATGGCTCTCGCCATAGGGAACTTACAAATAGCTCAACACCGAGATCAACTCTGGTATTCGCAACGCCGGAGCGGAAAATTTGTCCCTATGCAATGGCGATTTATTCTCGGGGATATGGTGTACAGGATGAAACAGCAGAAATACACCATGGATATCTTAGCGGGGCGGGTGATTTTAAAGGTGGCAGAGGTTTCAAATAAAGAAGTTATGACCCTAGAGAAAAAGATGGTCAAAAAATCAAGGAAAATCAGATCAATGTGGCTCCTTATCACCTCCGGGGTTTGGAAGACGAGATGACTTACCACCTTACCTATTTGGCTGACCCAATTTGGTGTTCAACAGCTTGCCTCCTGTCATCTTAGCCGGGCTATATACTTGTCTGCAATCAATGCGACTAGTGTTTGCATGAGTCCTTCCTTCCATCTTCTAAGGACTCTCCTCCTCAACCCTCGGCCCTTAAGTTCTGCGGGAACTACGAATTGGGCGGGTAACATATTTATTTTCTTAGTCTTGATGACTAAGAGGGGGGGAAATTGGGATATCAACCCACCCTTTTCCCTCTAACCTCAGGGGGAAGGGGGGGGGAGGAAGGGGGGTATTTCCTTTTTTTTTCCTTTCGTTTTTTCCCGCATCCATCTATTTAGAATGTCCCTTGATTCCCTATGTTTGCATTCATGTCACTTGGAGGGATTGGGGCATAAGGGGATGCACGACCATTTCCTATGGAAGCGGCTGCATCTAGGATCCTTTACAGGTCTTCCATTTTGGACAGCACTATGGACGAAAGACCTTTCATCTCTTCTCATTAGGCACGCTCAACAGCTGTCAAGCTCGTGTGCCTTCTTAGCCCACCTGGATATATCCTTGATTATTGGTACCCTTTTTTTCCCGTACGGTTTGTTGATATTTGTGTGTTTTCTAGGTCTGTAATAGGATAGAAAAAGACAAAGGCTAACAAAATAGAGTTTGTGTATTTGATTTTTGTGTATTTTTTAGGTCTGTAATAGGATAGAAAAAGGCAAAGGCAGTCTGCCTCTAACTCCCCTCTCCAAGCCCCCACACTTGTTGTAGTCACTGAAGGCTGGATAGGGAGCTAGAGCCATGGCTGCCTAAGCTCTCTAGAGAAGACAAGGGGTAAATTAGGTAGACTTACCAAAAGTTAATTGACGGACCCAAGAATTGATCTTGGTACCTGTCGTCTGTCAATCAATCATAGCCGGTAGCTTTAACCGTTTAGTCTAGCGCTAGTATTAAGACATATAAGGTTTGATAATTATTTAATTAGTTACACGTAGACTTTATCATTTAACTAGAAATATATACGTAGTGCATAGATACAGTTATATAAAGTACGAAGTACGATACAGTTACGAAATAAATACCGCGCATTTTGTTTGACATCAAATAGAATACCGCGGAAGTATTTATGACGGCTACGATTGAAATCCGGATTTGATCGAATGGCCGCGAAGGATAACGAGATCGCGAAATAGGATTTTGGCGGTTTCTGATCACCGCCACATCGAATGACACGTGGCAAAACCACATTGGATTGCCGCAACTCTTGGGATTACGGAAACGAATCCCGATATGACATGTGTCGACATTTTGGCCATGTCGTACGATTGTCGTACAGAAAGTACACCGGCAACTGTACTTTTTTGTACGACAAAGTATTTTAATTGGTGCCATAATTCAGTAGATAGAGTTTTAGAGGGGGAATTGGACTTAGAAAATTTTGGGTAGGTAGCTGCCTCTCCCAGAGAGCACCTTGTATAAATGGCAAACTTTGGCCAGCCATAACTATCAATTTGCTTGACCATTTAGTGATTCTTTTTGTTGCCGACTCAAAGGAGTCCAGGTTACATAGGAGTGTAATCGGTCAAAGTTTTTGCATGCCAGGGTGGCTGCATTTCTTAGGGTAAGTAAAAGTGGGTGAATGTGTCTAAAACTCATATTCTAACTTTGTATTCTGTGGTGGAATTGAGCACACAAAAAGTCTTATTTCACAGGGGTGAAGCTATAATGGGTTTGTGATTGTCAAGGGGTCACTCATTTGGGTTTATATCAACTAGGAGTCGGCACTATCTAGATAAGCTTCTTTTGGATCTGCCTACTCTGAGGGCCAATAAGGGCCAATGGAGGTCTCAGAGTTTCAGCTCCTTCACGTCATGTTTCCTTTCGCACTTCTCTAAGTCTCAAGGAAAATCCATTTCAGTTTTTTCTCTTCCCTTCTCTCACACCTGCGGTTAAGGACATCTCTATCTATGTTTTCCTCAATGTGAGTCATATGTCTTGGGAAATCTCAACCTATACAGCCGTTTAATCAACAATTTTATCGTTTTCCGGTCCAGCACCGCACTAGACAGCTGCATTTCCGACGCGTAGCTAGCACCACTGAGTGAATTGCCTGTAGCAAATGCTAATTAAATACGTGTTAGACCACTCCCTCATCGCTGATGAGCAAATCGCATTTTCTTAGGCCACGGAAGCTTTCACTATCAAGAGTCCTAAGACGCCCAAGTGAAGTTTGGTTCCAGCCTCACAAAGGCGAAACATGCACTATTAAAGGACACAGTCACCCGTCATATAGATGCTTTTTCTTTCTCCATGAATGACCTTAGACCTCATTCTACTTAAAAAATGTCAATCGACCATGAAGATGATTGACCCATCTTCAATCCGAAACACCGTCTCTCTGATATGGAATGGGAGATGGTGGACAAAAGATGTGCTGAAGTGGAAGAAGCTGGTCTAATTTATCGGTCTGATTCCACCTTGCCGCTCCCACAATTATGCCTAGGAAGAAAGATTCTGACGGAAATTATACTAAACGAAGAATGTGTGGGGACTACCGAGAGCTCAATGCCCGGACCGTTCAAGACCGCCAACCTATGCCTTTAGCGGTGGAAATATTTGACCATGTAGATGGTGCAAAGTTTTTTAGCATTCTTTACTTACGTCAAGGTTTTAACCAGATTGAAATTGAGGAAAAAGATAAGCATAAAAATGCATTTTGGGGTAATGATGGTTGGTGGGAATGGGCAGTCATGCCCTTCGGTCTTAAGAACGCACCCGTCGTGTTTCAAAAAGTCATGGATTCGGTGCTGGGTGGATGTAAATTTGCTAGGTGCTATATCGATGACTTGATAATCGCTTCCGCCACAGTTCAGGAGCACGCCCGCCATGTTGAGTGGGTTCTCAGCGAGTTAAAGAAAGTCGGGTTGAAGTGTCACCCAGCTAAGTGTACTTTCGGTGCGGAGTGAGTACCCTATCTCGACCATTTTATTTTGGCTGAGCGCATCACTCCCTTGGAAGCTAAGGTAAAGGCGATCACCAAATTGCCGGTCCCCACCGATCTCACTAGTCTGAGGGCTTTTCTCAAACTAGCCAATTATTACCGTCGTTTTGTACTAAATTTTAGTCTGATTGCTTCTCCTCTTAGTGACCTTCTCGAAAAAGAAGAACCTTTTGTTTGGGGACCCGCCCAAGTAGAAGTGTTTCAAAAACCGAAAACCGGCCTCTGCAATGCTCCCATTCTTCAACCTCCTAAGCACAAGCTTCCCTTTTTCCTTCAAACCAATTTTTGGGAAGGCTGGCATTGAAGCCATTCTAGCGCAAAGAGAGTTGAATGGAGAGGAATACGTAGTGGCATACGCCAGCCGGAGCAATAACCGAGCTGAATCTAATCGGAGCTGAATCTAATTACAGTATTTACGAGAATGAATGTCTCGCTGCGGTATGGGGTATTGTTCATTTTCGACATTATCTTTAGAGCAAGCGATTCACGCTTCTAACTGACCATCAACCCCTTTATTGGTTGATGACCAACGATAAGCTTTCAAAGAAGCTTGCCCAATGGGCTTTAATTTTACAAGAGTATGACGTTGAGATCATCCATCAACCTAGTTTGTTAAGCTTGAATGCCGACGGGATTTCCCGGAATCCACTACCTCGGACCACCAATAACGGCGTCCGGCAAGATTTCGATGAGGACGAGGTATCGGCCATGTCGGCTGGTTCCTATATCACTTACTGTCTCTCTCTCTTCCTCACCTTCGGCCAACCACAGATCCGTGGCCTGACGGCCCATTAATCCTCTTCCTCTCCTCTCAAACCTTTCGGCCCAGTACTACCGCCCAGGAAGAAGACCGAGTAATTATTTGTGGCTCAGCGGATCTTTAGTTCGATTGTTAGCGGACAATACTCATCGGCACGTTCTTCGGCAAACCGAGCGTCTGTCCTTGATTGAGCAAATACATAGCGAGCTGGGCCACTACGAGACCATGCGTACATTGAGCCTTGTACGGTCAAGCTATTGGTGGTCCGGAATGCCAGCGGATGTGGCGGCCATTCTCCACAAATGCCCCACATGCGATCGATTATGCACCTCTTTCTGTAATCGGCAGGTGTCCCTACAGCCATTACCCATCAGCGGATTATTATATCGCTGGTCCATGGATCTCGCGAACCGTTTCCCTTATCTCAAAAGGGGAAACAATATATCATGATAACGATTGAAAATTTTAGCAAGTGGGTAGAGTTGGTCGCTGTTTCCCACAAGACTGCTAAATTGATCTCCGCTGCTTTTAAAGAGCACGTTAGCATGCGTTATGGAGCTCCTGCAGAGGTTCTCACGGACCAGGGTACGGAGTTCCGAGGGGAATTTCAAGTGATGTTGGATGAAGCTTTAATTCATCATCGTCGGACAAGTCGTGATCACCCACAAGCCGATGGCTTAGCGGAACGAGCTGTCCAAATTTTGAAGCGGGCTCTCCGAAAGCATTATTTGGAGAAACACATCTCCGTCTAGGACAAATCCTTGGGTTGTATCACCAAAGGCTACCGGATGTCTGAACTGGCTAGCTTGGCTTATTTCAGCCCGTACTATATTCTCTTCGGTCGAGCACCTTTGCTTGGTCGGAATATTCAGAAAGCTGCAAGTTTACCTTAGCCTCTAATGTCTGACACCATATTTTTGAAAGTACTAACTTGTCGTGCTTTGGTTTTTGCTCGTGAATACCCATGGCTTTTGATAATTTGCAGATTGCCCAACATCAAGATATTTTAAGGTTTGCAACCACGCGCAGTGGCAGTTACAAGCCACAACAAAAATCCTTCCAGTTTCAGCGATTACGTGTACCTCCGACGCTAGTCGTACGATACTTTGGACACAGATGTTTCACCAAACATTTTTCGTGTGGTGGAAATGGATGCTAACGGGATGTTGGGTTTGCAGGGTGCGGATACGAGGATGATGCGAGAGCATTCGAAGAACTGTGCACCTTGCTACTTACCTGATTTGTCACAGGATATGGATCCAATGCGGATGCGGATCACCGAGGCGACGGAGTGTACCATCTGCAGGCGAGCAGACGACGAGACCTCCATGCTCTTGTGCGACCATTGCAACCATGGGTTCCACTTGGAGTGCTTAGTTCCTCCATTGACGGTAGTGTCAGCGACTTTCTCTAAAATGTTTTCGACAGGCTTGGCCATGGTTTGAAGAAAATGAAGGACCCTGAAAAGCTCAAAAAACAATTTTGTACGGGAATCCGCCAAACCAAGACCTTTGCCGGCCTGAGACATGCCTTGACACTCCCACTCCCCAAAAACAAGGTCTATCGGTTTGACATCCCGTAGATGATGATTACCAAGGATGCAGATGTCTTATGGAAGAGCAGTGTACATGTGTAAAAAGGGTCACTTTGGAAAAAATTGTGGATACTGTGAATGCAGGAGATTACAGTGGTGCAATTCTGCTTTTCTAGCTAATGCATCAATTTCTAGTGCATAGTAGTGACGGATGAGGAGACCATTCCGTAAACATGACAATAGTGAAGTTCCGATTCCGGCGAATAGATCTAAAATAACGAGCGCGTCCGTATGAGGACTCAATTGTACGGGCTTCCAACTAATACGAAAGAAACTCGAAGGATCGGTTGCAACTGTACGTATATGAGGGATAGTTGTTAATGGAATAGATAACGAGGACTTATAAATATTGTCAAATGTGTGAGAATTGATAACTAAGCCGCGCTTTGCAAAGAGCTCGGGTAAGGGAGAAATATCTTGGAAGATTTCTTCAGCCCACAAGGAGTGGAAAATCTCCTCCCCAACGGAGTTCCCCGAAAAAGCGTGAAGAGCCGAAGCCGAGTAGGCCATAGTGGGCAAAGGTCGGCGGGCTGAAATTAGAGGTAGATATATTTTGCGCTTCGAAAAGTGTGTTGGTCGATAAGAAAATGTTTGGTCGTGCATGTCCACACCACCACCGACTCGGAATATAACATCCTGGCCCACTAAACACTCGTAATCGTTGCATTTAGTGACTAATGCATGAACATAAATTTCAACGGACTCATTTTCGGTTCCTGTTTGAAACCGAAAAATGAGCGGGTCCTTTGTGATTCCTAGAACCGGCTCCGTAGTCCCAGCCGAAGTAAGAAGTCGGGTGGGTGCAGCTAGAAGCTAGTTTGCGGTCAGACCAAGCTTGAGGGAAAATCCGGATCCGAGGATCACGCGTTTGGCCCCAGTGTCCATGTGGGGAAGCAAGGGGTGGACACCGTTCACGCAAAATGATCCCCGAGAATTATCTAGGAAACTGATATAGAGATATAGGTTACAACGCTCATTCGCTCTAACCGGTTGGACCACTGAAAGATTGCGGTTAAGTTGTAGAGCATTTAAAGCGACTGGTGCTGCAACCTCGTCCATGAGGGGAAGGGCTTTCGGTACATCCTCCAACTTTGTTGAAAGAATACTTAATCACTCCTTCACCCGATGAGCCTCATGAATAGTGCCATCAAATATAGTCAGTGCCTCTGCCGCGATGGTAAGAGCGGTTTCCCGTAGGGAGGGTAGAGGCTCTTTTGCAAATGAGAGTGGGACACTAGAATTTTGTAATTTGCCCACTTAGTTATGGTCTGCTGAGCCATTTTCAAATGTGGCCACTCGTTGTTGGACGGCGGAATCCCGAAGGGTTCGCTCGGTCAACAACGGCATGTGGACAACTGTCTTAGTTATCCCGGTAAATTGGGGTTTCATTTCGGCCATGAACGCTGCAAATTGCTCTTTCATCATGGCCGCAATTGTGGCTTGAAGCTCGACCTTCTCTCTCTCTCTATTAGAGATCTAAGGAGGAGCTTCCTCCTTCTCGGTCTACTTAGGGGAAGTGACTGGTTTTGCGAAACTGGCCTGAATTTCGCCGTTCTTTATCTGATTTTGATAAGTGAAATTAGGGTCTTTGATGTGGCACCGATAGACATAATGTCTCTTTTGGTGGCAATGAGTGCAAGTGGCCCCCTTGTCAGGACACATGCGGGCATCGTGCCCGATTTTTCCACATCAGAAACACATTCGGTTTCCGGGACTAACAGGTGGAGTTCTTATGGTTGGCGTCTTCTAGGGCCTATTAGGAGGCCATGGGTTTTTAGGTGGAGGAGGAGATACTGTTGTTTTGAAAAGATAGTTTCGTGCGTACTTGACGCGAGTTTTAATGATTAAGTACTAACTTGATTTAACGTGGAGGTTCAAATGGATTTGCGGATTTGGGGAGTAATTGTACGGATAATATTAAAGTGACGTGAAGGTCAAATTGAGTGGCGCTAACAAGCGTTTGAAATGGACGGCAGATCGTAAAAACGATCTGACGTGAAACATTACAAAGTGTGTGATTTGTGACATACTAAAACAAACCGAATTTATGAAAAAGTACGGCACGTCATATTTGGCAAGTGGGCAATAAATCACTTACCGCATTTATAGTAAAGGAAGAAGTCTTGGTACACACACGATGTAAGTGGCACGATTCCACTTCGACAAAAATGGTTTATGGTACATTTGAATTGCAAACGGCGGCCGCCGATATACTTGAATATTCACACTATTTTAAGCACGTGATTCACTCGGGGACCACAAAATGACAAAGCATCGGTAACACCTTTTTGTACGGACAAATATTTGTAAATATTTGAGAAACATCTGTTTGTAGTTTAGCGCATTATAAAATAGTATTTCACTCTTAAAGTAGTGACACGTGTATCTCTAGGATTAGCGTAGGAATCAGTAGAGTAAGTAAAACTTGTAGGACTTACAATACTTTTGATTATCATCAGCTGAATTTATCAAAGTAATGACAGACTGTTTTTCTGCATCTTTGACCTGTCAGTGTGATCACTCTGATTGATATCTGGATATGCAACTTTGTGTGTATGCTCTATGATATAGAAACTTGTGTAGTTTCATTCTGTTCTGATGTTTCAGTAGAATTCTGTGAGAGACTTAATTGGTTAGTTTGAGAAGCTGTCAACTGTTTTTAGGAAACTTTGGAACTCATAACTTGTGAATCCCTTGGTGGATTTGGCTATAACTTTGAGAGGTCACAGTGTTTATGATATAATGCATACTGGTTGAGTTTCAGCTGCTTTTGGTTATTCTGGAGTAATCTGTGTTGTCTGAAACACAGCTTTTTTGAGGTAGTCTGTGGGTGTCTTCCGTGAGTAATCCATGGCTGAAATAGGCTAAAGACAACAGATAGATTAGCCGATTCCTTGTGAGGAGGTTTGGACCGCTCATGGGCGTCCCACCACAATGTGTACATCTCATACTCTACCGCGTATTGAGCCGTTTGCTCAAAGGTGAATTTGAGTCCATACATCTGGCTAAGGTGGTTTTGGATAAACCTCTTTCATGGACTTAGAAATTGTCCCACAAATTTCTAGACAGCCTCTGCATCAAACATGAGGACCAGTAATGCCTCTTGCAGTGTTTCTATCCGAGCTCGCAAGGCAAGAGCAGTTTCACCTGGCCTATGCTCGAAATTCATCAACTATTTGATACGGATTTTGCATCCGGTACTCCTCTTAGAAGATGTCAAACATGACTGAGAGAGAGTCACATAAAGGAATGGTTCCCTCCACTCTAGCTGGGACCGCTGCTCGGGCTGCCACTGTATACTAACAAGGAACCTCGGGGATAGCTGGATAGAACTCGTCCCCGTTAGCATCTAGTACAGTCGGTCTCTCAACCTCATTTAGGATATCTAACTGGCCGAGGACTTTTGGTAACCCCGCAAAGGGAGCCACATACTCTGTCATAGCAAGAACATCCTCGTATTTGCGAGTGTAGAGAGCGAGGGCCGTACCACAAATGTATCGACCAAGAAGGGAAAAAGCAACACGGAGGTCAAACCTATCCTGATATCTAAAGGCTAGATCCCTCATTTTTGTGTCGTATATCATCCGGAAATGCGATAAAGACATGGTGTCCTTTAATCCGGAAAAGAAAAATTGCTTCTTACCCATGGATCCCTCTGAAGAGGAAGCCATGTCGTAAAAGGGAGGATGCGCCGGTTGTGCCAAATTTGGGCTCGCAAGGAACCTCTGAGTGTGAGGAGGTAGAAAGGTTTCCTCCGTAAAGTCTTCTATGTTCCCCTCTAGGGATGACCGAGATGATACTGAGGACGATGATGACATAGATGTTAGACCAGACCGCACTGCCGGCGATTTGCGATCCGCAATCGGATAGGATGTAGTCAACGATTCAGGAAAATCCGAAGGATCTAACTGCGGAGGACGATAAGATATACCACCTCGGGTGGACTTCCATCGATAAAGAAGGTTATCCCAATCCATGGGCATGAACAAAGTCAGAAACCCTGACTACAACAATGAAATTTTCCGCAAGACTTAACTGAGATGCAGCACTTGTTAGAGCAAACCAACCGTCCAGTCAACACGCTCTATCACTATCAAGACGCGATGGTCATATGTAGCAAGAAGCCGGTTTACCAAAACCTCTATCTTGCAAACAGTTGGCAAGGCCAACAGGCTAGATCTATAAAAACAAGAAAATTTCTATCTAGGCACCCTTGGGTGCAGATCTATATCAACACAGCTCGGAAAAGGTTTACACAAAGCCACCCACGGTAAGATTTAGCAAGGAATCCCACTCTAGATAGTCACACGAAAATCCAAGGCCACTTAGGGCCAGATAGCATGCAAGGAAAGCAGGAAAATGCAAATGCTCATTTTGAAAGGTTCATGATGGAACCATTCCACACCAATCTTCTAAACGAGTGTCCACACTAAATAGGAACGCTCCTGCACCCGCAAGGCATCGGCTACCTACAAAAACCTTTAGTACTCTGGTGAGCACTAAGGGTGAACCAAACATGTTTGAAGCAAGTCCGGTTTTGTAGAGCTCCCTGGGATAAAATTTGCTCCATGAAATTTGCCCCCAACAACGTCTCCAAATTAACCCTCCACGAGACCCTTTGTACCCTGAAGATGTACGCCGTGGAATGTTAGGGGACTAATGGAAGGGAACAAAGAAAGCGTTCGGTGGAAGAAAAATAATCAATGAGAAACACAAATGCGATAGATAGGCAAAGTGTGTTAGAATAAAGTCAGAGGCCACTCAAACTCCAGATATACAGCCAAACTTCTGACCACAATAATCCAAAGCTAGCAGCAAACCCTAATTCCACTTGAAAAATCCTAATTCCAAAGCCAAACCCTAATTCTAGACGGCCAAGACTCCAAATCTGCAGCCAAGGAATAGAAGGATACCTGACCTAACGACTAGAATAAAAAGGAATTAACCCTAAATCTGCTGCAACCCTAATTCTGCAGCGAAAATCCTAATTTTGCAGTCAAGCCCTAATTCTGCAGATTTACCCTAAATTCGATGCAAAATTTAGGTTTAACACTGAAGCCAAGAAATAAAGCGGCAGCACAACAAGAGACAAAGATTGAAAGAAAGAAATAGCGGAAAACAAAGACAAAATGTTTTTTTATATAAAATATAATTTGTATTTTTAATAGATTTTTTTTTTCCTTTTGGTCAAGAATACTTAGCCGCAAGGTAGCCACTAGGCTCTTGGGTCTTCAACGTATTCCTTACAAGTGTTATTTCATAGGAAAGCAACAAAGCAAAATAAACACTTACAACGAAACCAAGAAATTCGGATTCGGTAAAAAAATGCACTTTTACAAGACAAACGAAATGCCACACAAACAAATACAGTCAAACAAACCGTTCAGCTGTCCAAGGAACGGCGCATCCCAATACAATATGCCACGCCTCATGCCTCTATTCCACCAATTGCTAGAAAGACAAATTTGGAGGGAAACCTTTTGGAATTGGCCAAAGCCGTGTGGATTAAAAACGAGGCCGAACACAAGGAGAGAAAAATCCGTACGCTAACTCGCATCTATCGCTATCTAACAAGGAGAAAAAAAATAGTGGGCAATCGGTGGCAAGGAGGAAGCAAGAAAACAGCTCTGCCGCCAAGAGAAGATTCTTGTCCAAAAGCTATAGATTATTAGTTTGAAAATAGACTATATATTAGCCACGCTACGCCTACGCAAACCCTAACCTAAGACTAGGCTAGTTCACATTAACGAACTACTTAAGATGTTTGGCCAATAGGTGACTAACATCGTCTGCCGTACGCATAACAAAGTCCACCGTCCGAGGGTAAAAACCCTCCTTAACTACATGCGTGCGCGAACCTACATGGAATCGAACTTAAATAAATGAAATGTATCACAGCGTCGCCAATATGCCAAGGGATCGCAATTCGTTGCCAAACGATACTTGGCGTCCAAACTCAAAAATCGCGTGCGTACGCACGAAACGAAACATACTTCACGAAATACTCCTGAAATCGCGACGCATCGCCCAAACGATATTCACGTCTATACTCCAAAATTGCGGACCTATGAACAAAACAACACAAGTCGCTCTAAGTACATGTTCCATTAGACATGTACGCGAATCGCGTACACGTCACAAATAAGTGAACCGGCGCGAAATCGCACGTGCGATTGAAAATCATACATGCGTGCCAAAATATCGTGCGTGCGTGCATGATATCATGCGCGCGCGTCAAATATCGCGCGCGCGTGCGCAATATCGTGTGTGCGTGCAAAACATCTTGCCCATGTGCAGCCAATACTATGCGGCATGACATTCTACGATACTTATATGATGGTAAATTACAAAACGAGTCATACCGTATCGTTAGTGACGGTTTCCTCGACACTTCAGGTAGAGCCTGATGTGGCTACGTTCGTTTTTTTTTCTGTCGTTTTTCATTAAAACTTAGCGTTGTACAGCCCAAGTTGAAACTCTACGAAGAAAATTGCAAGTTTGTAGAGTACAATTTGCGTCATAGTTGAACTTAAGCATGTAAGAAAATTTGTCATGTTGTGTTTTTTCGACCCACCGTCATGTCATTTTCAAACTTATCATAAACCACATCCGCAATGAGTTTTAAGCAAAGTGGAACTTTTTACCCAAATAGGAAAACATATTCCCCAGGTGAAAAGTTTTCAAAAGTTTTTGACGACTAAAAAAAATAGAGGGATGTTCGTTTTTGTCCGTTTGCATGTCGTACGGTTTTTTTTGAAAGGGTTTGTAGGGTGCATTGTTATTTCATGGAGAGGTGAAAAATTCTTGAAGGCGCCACTGCTTCTCGCGCCGCACTCACCTTGCTCACCTTGCTTCTCCTTCACTCCATACGTCACTAGTTCGCAGCACCGAAAGAGGAAGGCACAATGTTGAGGGAGGCTGCATATACGGGAAGCAAGTCACATTAAAAAATATACAACCAACGCTCGAAAAATAAAATAAATTGCAGGGGCCTAAAGAATACTATTTTTCATTCACTGCGGCTGGACAGGAGAGGTTAACATAAAATATGTTGTTCAGCCATGGGAACAAGGCTGTAGGTCTACGATGTCACGCAAAGACAAGCTACAAACCGCACGTTTCAAAAAATACGATGTGTCTTGCGACGCTTCAAAAATTTTCGAAAAATATGGTGCGTTAATAGAGATTGTAGATGTTGACAGCAGTCACGGGAAAGGTTGATATATACAATCGTCACAAAGTTAAGTAGTAATTTCGAGTTAACACTATTTCAAGATTCACCTAGAAATGGATGATGAAAAGTAGTAATTTCGAGTTAACATTATTTCAAGATTCACCTAGAAATAGATGACGAATGAAATGAGGAAACGAACAATCCCGTACCATTCAGGCCGCAAAAAAACAAAAACAGAGGCGCCAAACAGGTCGACCGCTCGGCTGTCAAACTTTTTGGAGCGTAGCGACGGGTCAAACATACGGTCAAGTGCGTCAAAACTTAGACAACTGTGGTAAATCATCTTCTGCGGAAAACCTTTTCGGAATGCAGAAATGCGACTTTGGAAAAACAGGAAGTCGTATCCCGAATGAATGATCCGTACTGTAACTATTTTTTTTAAAATGCTAACCCATAAACAAATAGCCAATCAAAATCATCTAAAATAGAACGGGAAAAAATGTAAACTTAAAACTTCTTTGGAACTTTGACGAAACGTCCGCCCCCTTCTTAACGATGGTTTGGTACGGACGGATTTGAGTCATCGGCGACTAATCGTACGGCAACATTGAATCACATCGCGACGTTTTTATTGACGTGAGATGACGTAGGGTGATTCACGTCCAAACAAAAAAAAAGGACATTCATTTCCTCATCTCATCCGTCATCCATTTCTAATGTGAATCGTGCAAAGGTCGTGGCCTCGGGTTTAGAGTGACATGTACGTCCGTACCAGCTTCTGGCGATATATGATTGCACTTGAGTTTAGATCAACCTGTTCGTACATGACTACGGGGATACATTTGTTTTTAGCGTGACTCATCCGTACTTATTCATCGCTAGAAATGATTGGATCTGGTTTTGTGTGATTCGTCTGCACCTGTTCAGGCTGTACAATGATTGGACTTTGTATAGTGTGACACGTGCACACCTGCTAGTGGCGGTACGTACTGGATTCGGTTTTAGAGTGACTTGTTTGTACCTGCTCGTCGATATACATGATTGGATTCGATTTGAGATCGATACCGTGACGTGACGATTTCTGAACGGATTATGTTTTGAACTTTTGATAGTTACTCGTCCGAACCTTGCGATTTTTTGCAACTTTTCACACGCGCGAGCGCGCTGATTGGAGCCACACCTCGTATTCTCCGCGCAACCGCATGTTTAGGGTTATTTTATTTCTCTTTTTTTTTTGTTATATTATAAAAAAACACAAAACAGACCCTATGACCCTATTGACATACCCGATTACGGTGTGTGGGACTATCTCTTCTCGGTGTGGACACAGTGACACACGGTTTTCTTAATTCCTGGGCCTCGTAACGAACCTAGTCTCCGTACCTGTTTGTGGCGATACATGGTCGCACGGAATGCTAAATGACAAGGCCCTAAAAATGTGCCCCGGTGCGTCGATTTCACAGTTAAAATAACTAAATAACCCGTGGTCGTGGTTGAC
The DNA here is from genome assembly GCA_037447655.1 of Zygnema cylindricum. Taxonomy (NCBI): domain Eukaryota; kingdom Viridiplantae; phylum Streptophyta; class Zygnematophyceae; order Zygnematales; family Zygnemataceae; genus Zygnema; species Zygnema cylindricum. The sequence continues at coordinate 329,646 of JBBHKE010003155.1, read as the reverse complement.
CTCACACATTTAATCGTATGTACTCTATCCTAGGTAATATGATGATATCCTTGCCATACAAAATTCGGTTCAAGACGATCTTTACATTCTTTTTTCAATTACTTCAATTAATTTTGACTTTGTTGGGTCTACGGCGTTGCCTAACTTTTTTGTCTTTGTTAGACTCTTCTTAGGGAAACTAGTGGGGCTCCTCAGACCATGGCCCTATCTTGAAGCTTTCTTCAAGGGGATTTGAAAGCCATACAGGTCAACATGAAAACATAGTTTCTATTGCATCCATTATGCTACATATTGTTTTCACAATGTCCTTTCTTCCTTACGTCTTTGTCTTTCCTCTTTCTCCCTCTCCCTCTTTCTCTCTCTCTCTTCCCTTCCCTCTCCCTTTCCCTCTTCCTTTCCAGCTCCCTTTCCTCCTTTTAAGTCCTTCCAACCAATTAATTTTCCCCATATAATTGTGAATAAGCGATGGCAATATTATCCCAAACAATTACGGTTTGGTCAATATACGCAAATATGGTAATTGTCAAACTATTTAGAGGATTTGTTTTGTTATATTGGTGCAAGTGAAAGTTCTTTTTCGGTCAAGGACCCGAAATACTCCCGTTTAAATAAAACCTCCTTTAGAAGACTACATCGTGAATAGCTAAAAAAATTATTCGACTAAAGAAACAAGTAGTTAGTTTTTTGTCAAAGCCTCTTCTCAACATTCAACCTGTGGATTTTTTTAACCTACTGATAATCGATAGATCGGTCCAAGAACCGAGAAGACTAATATGTCGATAAATTTTTGATGTTTCCCTGTAAAATTAATATAAACTGCTATAAATTATCCAGTCAATAACTATCTCTGTACCTTTGTATGCAAATTCCCCTCCACTTTGTACTATTGTACGTACTGCGATTATACAGGCACCCACCTCCTACCAAATATATCAGGATATTTTTTGGGTTGTCAATTTACTTGATACTCGACACTACAGATAGTGTTATTAACTCTTTTTCAGGTTCGAAGGCCTAACGCCAACAAAACATTGACTAACAGAGGGATGGGCAAACATATAACTGTACAGCCGTAAAAAGATAAACAGACAAACATAGAAACAGATAACTGCACAACCCGAAAACCGAACAACCAGACAACCAGACAAACAGAAAAATGAAGAAATGAAGAAAAAAATAAACAAACAAACAAACAAACAGAGCACAAATTCGACAAACATCAGTATAGCAACCTGATCCAGCAATTAAAAAACAAAAAAAAAAAAAAAAAAAACAAAAAAAAAAAACAAAAAAAAAAAAAAAAAAAAAAAAAAAACAAAAAAAAAAAGCAAAAACAAAACAAAAACAAAAACAAAACTTCCTAGATATAAATTCCAAGCACAACTCTCCCAAACTCGAATATCTGTTGAAAACATACTTTATGCCAAAGATTCCCCAAAAAGCTCATTAAAGGTCCAAACAAACAACTATTTTCCTCGACTAACCTTATCTATACCATCAAACACCACCTACAAGCCCACTTCCACTACCTTAGTTACCTCCTCCTTCCCTTCTCCATCCTTCTCCCTTCTCCCTTCTCCCTTTCCCCTCTACCTCCCTTCTTCCCTTCTCCCTTCCGTCTTCTCCCTTCTCCCTTCTTCCTTTCTCCCTTCCGTCTTCTCCCTTGAAGCCAAGAAATAAAGCGGCAGCACAACAAGAGACAAAGATTGAAAGAAAGAAATAGCGGAAAACAAAGACAAAATGTTTTTTTATATAAAATATAATTTGTATTTTTAATAGATTTTTTTTTTCCTTTTGGTCAAGAATACTTAGCCGCAAGGTAGCCACTAGGCTCTTGGGTCTTCAACGTATTCCTTACAAGTGTTATTTCATAGGAAAGCAACAAAGCAAAATAAACACTTACAACGAAACCAAGAAATTCGGATTCGGTAAAAAAATGCACTTTTACAAGACAAACGAAATGCCACACAAACAAATACAGTCAAACAAACCGTTCAGCTGTCCAAGGAACGGCGCATCCCAATACAATATGCCACGCCTCATGCCTCTATTCCACCAATTGCTAGAAAGACAAATTTGGAGGGAAACCTTTTGGAATTGGCCAAAGCCGTGTGGATTAAAAACGAGGCCGAACACAAGGAGAGAAAAATCCGTACGCTAACTCGCATCTATCGCTATCTAACAAGGAGAAAAAAAATAGTGGGCAATCGGTGGCAAGGAGGAAGCAAGAAAACAGCTCTGCCGCCAAGAGAAGATTCTTGTCCAAAAGCTATAGATTATTAGTTTGAAAATAGACTATATATTAGCCACGCTACGCCTACGCAAACCCTAACCTAAGACTAGGCTAGTTCACATTAACGAACTACTTAAGATGTTTGGCCAATAGGTGACTAACATCGTCTGCCGTACGCATAACAAAGTCCACCGTCCGAGGGTAAAAACCCTCCTTAACTACATGCGTGCGCGAACCTACATGGAATCGAACTTAAATAAATGAAATGTATCACAGCGTCGCCAATATGCCAAGGGATCGCAATTCGTTGCCAAACGATACTTGGCGTCCAAACTCAAAAATCGCGTGCGTACGCACGAAACGAAACATACTTCACGAAATACTCCTGAAATCGCGACGCATCGCCCAAACGATATTCACGTCTATACTCCAAAATTGCGGACCTATGAACAAAACAACACAAGTCGCTCTAAGTACATGTTCCATTAGACATGTACGCGAATCGCGTACACGTCACAAATAAGTGAACCGGCGCGAAATCGCACGTGCGATTGAAAATCATACATGCGTGCCAAAATATCGTGCGTGCGTGCATGATATCATGCGCGCGCGTCAAATATCGCGCGCGCGCGTGCGCAATATCGTGTGTGCGTGCAAAACATCTTGCCCATGTGCAGCCAATACTATGCGGCATGACATTCTACGATACTTATATGATGGTAAATTACAAAACGAGTCATACCGTATCGTTAGTGACGGTTTCCTCGACACTTCAGGTAGAGCCTGATGTGGCTACGTTCGTTTTTTTTTCTGTCGTTTTTCATTAAAACTTAGCGTTGTACAGCCCAAGTTGAAACTCTACGAAGAAAATTGCAAGTTTGTAGAGTACAATTTGCGTCATAGTTGAACTTAAGCATGTAAGAAAATTTGTCATGTTGTGTTTTTTCGACCCACCGTCATGTCATTTTCAAACTTATCATAAACCACATCCGCAATGAGTTTTAAGCAAAGTGGAACTTTTTACCCAAATAGGAAAACATATTCCCCAGGTGAAAAGTTTTCAAAAGTTTTTGACGACTAAAAAAAATAGAGGGATGTTCGTTTTTGTCCGTTTGCATGTCGTACGGTTTTTTTTGAAAGGGTTTGTAGGGTGCATTGTTATTTCATGGAGAGGTGAAAAATTCTTGAAGGCGCCACTGCTTCTCGCGCCGCACTCACCTTGCTCACCTTGCTTCTCCTTCACTCCATACGTCACTAGTTCGCAGCACCGAAAGAGGAAGGCACAATGTTGAGGGAGGCTGCATATACGGGAAGCAAGTCACATTAAAAAATATACAACCAACGCTCGAAAAATAAAATAAATTGCAGGGGCCTAAAGAATACTATTTTTCATTCACTGCGGCTGGACAGGAGAGGTTAACATAAAATATGTTGTTCAGCCATGGGAACAAGGCTGTAGGTCTACGATGTCACGCAAAGACAAGCTACAAACCGCACGTTTCAAAAAATACGATGTGTCTTGCGACGCTTCAAAAATTTTCGAAAAATATGGTGCGTTAATAGAGATTGTAGATGTTGACAGCAGTCACGGGAAAGGTTGATATATACAATCGTCACAAAGTTAAGTAGTAATTTCGAGTTAACACTATTTCAAGATTCACCTAGAAATGGATGATGAAAAGTAGTAATTTCGAGTTAACATTATTTCAAGATTCACCTAGAAATGGATGATGAATGAGATGAGAAAACGAATAATCACGTACCATTCAGGCCGCAAAAAAACAAAAACAGAGGCGCCAAACAGGTCGACCGCTCAGCTGTCAACCTTTTTGGAGCTTAGCGACGGACAAAACATGTGATTTGGAGCGTAGCGACAGACAAACCATACGGTCAAGTGCGTCAAAACTTGACAACTGTGGTAAATCATCTTCTTTTCTAGAAAACCTTTAGGGAATGAAGAAATGCGACTTTGAAAACCTTTTGGGAAAGCATAAATGCAACTTATTAAAAACATGAAGTCGTATCCCGATTGAATGAATGAATGAATGAATCGCACGACAACATGAATCACATCGTGACGTTTTTGTTGACGTGAAGTGACGTCAAGGGCGTTGCACGTCCAAACAAAAATTAAGGACATTCATTTCCTCATCTTATCTGTCATCCATTTCTAGTGTGAATTGTGCAAATGTGTAAACTGCGGTAGTGTTGGGTATCAAGTAAATTTATATCGCGATAATTTTGATATTCGATATATCGAATATCGATCGAGCATACTCATCGATACATTGTACCGGGACCAACATAAATTATCACAATATATATCGCGATATGTTGTATTTTTTAAATTTAATATGTATATATATATGTTATTTTAGCGAAAAAGACAAATTGTTTGATACGCCGTATGATGTGATTTTCGTTCCGTGTCTTAAAGTTAGACGCCGCAAAATGTAACTGACAAAAAAGTACTAATTTTGCAATTTATGTAATTACCTATTTAGTACGTAGAGATCTTCACATACGAAAAGTTCACCTTAATTTAGTCAAAGTATGATCTAATAAAAAAAAAAAATGCAGACTGTTCGTTTCATGCTATGCTTTCAGGCAGGAATACCTACCAATCTGTAGGCAGATCGGTAGCCATTACTACGTATCTATTTCCAGTGACTAGTATTATAGAAAGGTTACATTTTTAGTTTTCTCCATGGATTCCCAAGGGATGGGAGGCAGCATGGGAGGTGAAGTGGATAATGACACTGAACTGCTTTTGAATATGGAAATAGTAGAGTTGGAAAATTCATCAGAAATTGTAGTTCAGTTTAGGGATGCGATAAAGGTCGTTCCCAAAGGAGTAAATTCAAAAGTTTGGCATCATTTTAAAGCCTCGATATTTAGCTTTTCAATATATCGAAGCGATATATTGATTATCGAGTAGCTGAAATTCGATACATATTGAATATCGGTAAATGGTCCTCGATACCCAACACTACACTGCGGTAGATTTTTGTCTTTTCTGAGCTATTACCAACTTCCTTTTAATCAATGTGACAGGATAGCATGTACGGCACTTTTGTAATGCTGGTACAGAAGAACACGTTCTGAACATGCTGAATATCGATTCGTATCTTGACTGCTGATCGATATTCCAGTTTATTTGTCGGTTGTTGTACAACCTGGTCTGTGAATTTTATAAGAAGAAGCCAAACTCGGATTAACCCATTCAAAATATTTACAAAAATACTTCTGTGCGCCGACTTTTCGTGCACAGAATATATTAGTACGGAAAGATACTGCACCACAACGCGTCGGGACAGTACAGTACTGTAGCTTGTCCAGCTGTCATGTTTGACGTCGTCCGCGACGTAAATGCGATCTGTAACGTGGACTTGAATTTTTGTAACGCTCGTACGGATGTACACGTTTGAACAAAAAGACCAACCGCTAGCAAATCTGTACGGTGAAAGAGTTGTGGAGCGTCACAAACGACGCTAATTTTTTTTTGTCATCTCTCAAGTCTGGCAGATATGGCAGATATGAGATATAATTAGGGTAGATACATCAATCCCCTAATGTTTTCGATCAAAATTAATGTTTTTCATTTTTGGCTTCCTGCTGCTTTGCTGTCACTACAAAGTAGTACAGTAGTAGTGTACAAGCGTCGCTTGACTTCACACTTGCGAATGCATGACAGGTCATGAGGGACTGAACAAGACCAGCGGTCGGGGATTCTAATTTGTCCTTTGCAAGATTTCGACTCGCATTGAAAAGCATACCGACCGAAACAGAAACCCTAATCGAACAGCGCACGTTACATGCACACTTCATACGTTTCGAACATCGGTTTAAACTATAAAACCAAAATATTCGAACTTAAAAACATTACGATTGCAATCAGCTGTGCAAAAGTTCAAAAGTACGAAACGTAGGATGACAGCATGTCAGCTTCATGACGCCCGACATTTCTGAATTGTTTGACGTCTGGACTTTTAACGAACATCTACGACTGATTCTTTCTGAACGCAAGTTACATGTACATATCAAAGGGTAAACACGTTAATTTACATGTTGTTGCCGCAGTTTTGTTGCCGTAAACCTTAGCCGGCCCGTGTGAATTTATGATTTTATTATGACGGTCGACGTTCACAAGCGCGGCAAATATAAACCGGTTGTTAAAATGTTTCGCAGTTAAATTTGTTCAACAGATTGACCATCGAATCTTAAACTCAACGGTACTTAACTTGTACCAATGTGTACTTAAAATGTACAATCTTTGACAAGATGACGTAAGTGAGTGAGCGCAACCAAAATAGTCACTGCGATGATCAATTCCCGAACGCAAATTACATGTACATATCGAGATTAGTACAGTAAACCGTGAATCGTTATTAGTGTTAATGTTTTTTTAGTCTCTTTAAACATCTTTTACCAGTACACACTTGTCGGATAGCTAATCTGACGGTTGCGATTGAAAGTTAAGATTTTCAGCTTTTGATTGACGGTCTCAAATTGAAAATCGGACAAGTGTGTACGGAAAGATGTTTTAAGTAGGCGAAAAAATTATTCACCCTAATAACGATACATGATGTACCGGCCTTTGCGCTCAGTTTTGTTTACCTGTGCTGTAGTATTGATCGTACAAATATACTCGCTTTGTACGAAACTATTGCAAACCGGAGAAAAAGTTCGAACTTTAAGGTCTCCCATACATTCTCGCATACGGTATTTCACGTATGCGAACAGTTATGCATTCTTTATATATCTGTATGCCAACTACACAATTAATACGTGTATAGTATGCGGTCACCACATATAGCGATTCCAATTGTTCCACTCTTGTTTAAACGAGTTTTCAGATGGTTAGAAAACGGTTTTATTGTTGAATTCCCGTGGATTCACCCGTTTCAACATAAATACTCCACTGTCTTGGATACTTAGTTATATATGCCTCCCTGTTTTTTGTTTATTGTGGAAAAGTATAGAAAAGTAATGCATCTAAATCAATTTTAGGTGTTTTTAAAACCGGTTTATCTTCTGAATTTCGGATTAGGTTATTTCTGATTTTTATCTCACATCGACCACTCTAATTATTGATTCCTTTTCCCCATTTCTTCTCCTTCACAAAACAAAATAAATTTTGTTCATCGTTTCTCTCCCTCTCTCTTCTCTTTATCTGCCTATTTGGCAAGAAAAACAGTGACTTATCATGCTTCTCATTTACACGTGTGGACTTGTGACTTGGTTGGCTGGCTGTCTCCTTCTCTTGCTGCCAGCTGTCACCGGGGATCCGATTGTGTCATGGCAATGTGAGCTTTTCACTTTGTGATGCAAAAGAAAAGGAGAAAAAAAAAACGGTTTTTGGAAAGGGATTTGGGAGGTTTTCTAGGTTTTTTAGGGTTAAGTTGCAGGGAAATGTGGATTTCTATTATATTAGGATGAATTTAATTTTCTCATTGTCTTTACGGGATACATCTGATTTTTAAATGACTAGTATGCTGCTTCTTGATTTTTTTCTGTTTTTTAGTATTATGCTGTTTCTTAATCTGAGATCATTTTGTTAGCTTGTTTTTTTAAATCATTGTCAATTCTGGTCTCTAAGTTTTACATTTGTTACAAATTATTTTGTTGTTTAAGGTTCAATTCGACGTGAGGTAATTGTATGTTTTCTATTTTATCCTATCCTAATTCTTTTAGGTGGATATATGCATATATTTTACTTCCCATCAAACTACTACTTATATTACTCTTAGCGAAAATGTTCTTTCTGACCGCTAAATTCAAACCTCTCGATTGGTGGTATCAGAATGAAAATCTGACACGTGTGCAAGAGAAAAAATAATTTAACAGGCAAAAAGAGAAATTAACGTGATAGCGGTACAACTGTAATGCACGTAATCGACAATTACCTTCACAAAGAAAATTCTTTCCATTTTTCTTTTCTTTCTTTTTCTGATTTTGGAGAGACAATGTCTTGCAAGTTTTTGCTATATACTACTGTTATCATCGAGGAGGAGGTTTGAAGATGAAGTTGTCTAGGAATTCCCCTCAATGTACTTCGATTACCAGTCAATTTTTACGAATTCATGTGACAATTTTAGGATATGCAATCTTAGAGTTCCATTACGTAGGGTTGAGGAGAACTCTATAACATTTGTCATCCACATCATAGATATTGTGATCTCATCGTACATTTGTTGTTTTCAATGTTTTGGTCTACCTCAGTGCAATGCTCGTGGATGAGTCGTGGTTATTTGCTTATTCGCATTAACGTCCATATTGCAATGTCTTCTTTATTAGAAAATTCTTGTGCTTTTTTTTTGAACGCTTACGTAAAAACCGGGTTAATTGGAACTTAACTTTTAGCCTTAAAAAACCCTACTTTTTAAGTTTCCATAAAGAATTCTATCGCCCTTGCAGTACCTGCAATGATGGAGTTTAAAAAGGCCAATTTAAGACTGGACAAAAATCTTTTTCGTACGTGGCGACCAGGAAAAGATTGCTATGATTGGATGTATGTTCGCTGCACAGGTGGTCAGGTTGTGGCGATTGAATTGAGGTAATCTCTTTTTATACTTGAACTTTTACCTTTTTTTTAAATCTCTGACCTTTTTAATGTTTTTTGTTATTTTTCCGTGATCTGAGCTTGCATTATGTGAATTGGACAGTTCACTCCCTGAATAAGCTTAAAACTGTCAACGTCTAGCTTTTATTTTCTGTTGCATTCCTTGGCTTTTTTTTTCTTTTCTGCTGTCAAAGTTTGCAAACACAAAGTTTTTCTTCCCTTTAACAAAGGACCAAACCAGAAAGGTTGTTTACCAATGTTTCGATTTATTTCCAAACGCTCGACTCCATTGGGTCATGAAACGCTCGTTTCGGGGCATATAACGCCATTTTGACGCGATGACCGGTTTAGTGGGTCACTTGCAGGACCTGGGTCATAATTTTGGCCATGTACAACATGTCGCGTAGCCATTACAAACAGAATAAAAATAAGAGGGGAAAGACAAAAGTATGTTAAAAACGCTCGTTATTTTACACGTCACGATATTTTTTGGGGTCAACACCCAGATTGGACAATTCGATTTCCTTTTTGCGATAGTTTTAAAAGTTTTTCTGAGTTTTCACAGGAAATTTTAGTATATCGTGTTCTTTTTTCCATAGATTACAAGTAAAGTAACATAACAGGCTGACGGGACATTGAGTTTTTCAAAATGATTGTTTTATGACCCTAAAATGCGCTTTATGACCCAATGGAGCCGAGACCCAAATTTAGAAATTACACCATGAACGATGTCATCCTTCAAAATTGCAAAGTGAAATTCACGAAAATATTCAGCGTACATGAGACATTTGTGACTTTTGACGATGTGTTTATACATGTGCTATGTTTGGTACTCATGTAAGACTAAATCACAAACAGATAAGAAAAACCCTTGCTTTGTAGAAGTAAGATTTTGAATATGTTATCAAAGTGAGACATGCAATGGATTAATTTTACAATTTTTTTTGACAGTCAGAGGCTTCCGAATGCACGGATGACACCCGGTCTTGGAAGCATTACCAGTTTGCAAGTGTTGTGAGTAGTCACCAAGAAACGTCTCCTATTTATACGCTTCATCGTTTGGATTATTTGTACAATAGGAGGTGATTTGTACATATTTTTTGCAATTGACCCAATGTTTTAGTTTCATCTCCGTAAAAACAAATGTACTAGGTCCAACGTAAGTTCAGAAATATTTTGCATGAATTCCATTGAAGTTTATTTTTTCGCAAAATTGGTTTATCTTGTAGTAAAAAGCATAATTTTCATTAGATATGTGATTTTTTTTTTTCAATGGATGGAACTCAGAGATTTGAGCTCTAACTCTATGATTGGCCGTATACCACCGAGCTTTGGCAACCTTGTGAATCTTTCCACACTGTAAGTTGAAATTTTGTTCGATGCATTGTTTTCTGGATGCATAAAAACGTAAAATGTTGGTGAAAATCATATGTTAGGGTTCATAGTGATAGAAATTGGTTAAGTTGCTGAAAAGAAATCAGAAAATGTTTTTAGGCATGCCTCTTTATATATTTGGGAGCTTGATTTTTCAGGAAACTGAGAAAAAATAGGCTCACTGGACCAATTCCGTCAGAACTTGGGAACCTCGTTAACGCTGAGTTTATGTAAGTATTGAAAAAACTGCTTTGAAGCAAACCTAACAGGCGGGATTGAGAAAAGGCTACAATTCTAAACATCATTTACGGATGTATTGACAAGTTTTAGTGAATATGACAAAGTACATGTGAAATGCATAGAAAGGTGTCCAAATTTATCCATGCTATAAGGACAATATTCATTGAAATGTAATTCTGAACAAATTTTACAGAGTAATGAACAATTATCAAATAAAAAACACGAAAGGAAAAAAAAACACATAGGATAAATTCAAATGTCTCCTACAATTTCTTATAAATGCTGGGTCTTGAACATTACAAAGAAGGAATTTGAAACTGAATGTGTTAATTGTTAACTCTGGTGTTTACGTAACTCATCAGTCATGTTATGAAATGATGCTTCAGGTGATTAATAAAAAAAACCAACAAACTTGTCTATTCACAAGAAAGGTCGAAGGATAGAAAAATTCAATATAGCTGATTTGCTTTATGTGTACATCATAATTTAGTCAAATTTATTCACTCCTACATTTTGGTGTTTAACGAACAGCTTTTCTGGTATTTGATGAGTTTTCGTTTTTGTTTTTGATGAAACTTGCTTTGGTGTTCGATGAGCAATTTTGTGGACAGTGATATTGGTGAAAACAAAATCACAGGAATTCCTTCGAATTTCGGTCGACGCCTTTCTAAACTAAAGACTTTGTAAGCTTTTGCCATTATAAGCATATCACATGCTAATGTTACTCGGTTGTTTTATCAATACTAAAGCTGGAAATGACCTAAAATGTGTGAGAACCTATGAAATCGATTCACAACTGAACATATAGTAACTTTTTCTATGACTTCAATAGTACGCATGAAAAATACAAAGAGGATTATTTTTGAAAATCATGGAATATATGCTTCAAAGCCGTCGAAAACATATTTTTGTTGTGACGTATCTGGTTTTACACTGCGGCATGAAAACCTGCGAAACAATAACTGTTTTTTTTCATTTCTGTTTTCTTAAATATCATTGATAATTCGTTTTTTTTGGGGAGGTTTTTTGCTTGTATCCAAAAGGTTGAAAAGATGTCTAAAATCGTATTTGTCCGTGATATTTTCTCTATTTATCACAATGCTAATAATTTTTGGGGTATTCAATAATGGGATTTTGTATCATTACACTGTCCATTATCACGAAAAAAATATCAATGCAGAAGTTCTATAATTTGTCCTCTATTACCTCACCAAATTTTGGAGTTACCCCACAGGAAGCGGCCAAACTACACTCGTACCTAGCTGGTTTTAGAACCTCAAAAATAGGTTTGTGAATTCTAGCTTTAGTGCTTACGGGGCATTTTATTGTTGTAATCTCTGTAATTTGTCCACTATTTTTTTCTCGTAGGTGGCTCGATTGGAATAGGATTACCGAAATTCCTGAATCCCTTGGAAATGCCACAGCACTTGAATCATTGTAAGTACCTTCGGAGCTTAGGGGAAAACTGCTAAATTGAACAAATGAAATTACGTTACTTTAACTGGTTATAAATAATTATTTTGGAAAAAAATAATTTGACATTGGAGATTTGGAGAGAAAAACCATTGTTTAAATGAAACTGTAACACCTCCTTTGATGCAAAGCTTAGCTTTTTTTTGCTATTAAGATGGGAACTTCCAAAAGAAAAAACTTCTAAAATCCGATTTTTTGAAGGGATTATTTTGTTTGTTAAAAGCTGAGAGTTGTTGCATCTAATCTTTTTTTGTACGCACTCCACAAAAATAAATCCTACTCATGTAATTTTGGAGTTGGAAAGTCTATTGTCCGTTTTTCGGTATTCAAACCGAAAAACCTAACCAATGCATTATCCAGGAGAAAGCAGACCGAGCCGCGAACGACTGTGAAACTAAAGTTGTATTTCTGTGCTGTTCAGGGGTCTCGGATATAATTTAATCACGGGACCTATCCCATCTTCAATTGGAAAGCTTACCTCTCTCACCGAAATGTAAGTTTACTTAAAAAAATTGCCTTCTTTTCAATGACGATAAATGAAGAAACATGAAATAATGTTATGAATTAGCATCATCTTCTACTTCTTCTTCTTCCTCTATCTTCTATTTAGCTTTAACGAAATAGTAATATTTAGTGATTTCACTTTTGAAATTTTGTGTTAAGGCAATGTATGTCAATGTTAGTTTAACTCACCAAAAAAATATTCTGAACACTTTTGGCAAATGCAACTTTTGCTTGTAAGACGTTATTATTTATGATTTTCATACTACGGTAGGACATTTTACCACATTATTTTACCCATTACTAGTGTTAAGCAGAAAAAATAAAAAACACCTTGGAAAATGCCCTGATTTTTCATTTTGCGTTTTCTTTGTATGTGTTTTAGGAATTTAGAATCCAACGGACTGAAGGGACCAATACCTTCGTCGATCGGAAACCTCACTAACCTCCAAAGATTGTAAGTTCAAATAATTTATTAATTTTTTATTTTGTTTGGATGCCCGTTATGGTCTCAACCTAGGGTAAATATATGAATATCCAAAAATACTTTTTTCTTTATTTCTGGTCAATGATTAAGTTATTTTTTCTTTTATTTCTGAACTTGCACCCTATCTTGTTTTTGGCCAGGTTTGGGAGGAAATCCTTTTTAAACCACTGCGCTGTCCTTGTTTGAACACAATATATTTCAAACCATGCATGGATTTTTCTTTGGATTGTCCAGTTTTTGGATTTAAACAGTAATAATGATCATGAGTAGTAAATAGGAAGATTCCTACACCACATTTCTTCATAATCGTCTTTCAACACAATGTTCTGCATTTTTGCAGGTGGCTTCTAAACAATAACTTGGACGGAACACTGCCAATCACATTTGGGAACATGGTTAATCTAAGGACGTTGTAAGTGTTTCTTAAACTGCCCAATATCCACAAGCTCACGTATTAGATACATGGATATGGAGGAACCATTCCTCTCAAAAGATGCTTGAACCGGAGTTTTTTAATTAATTTGTGACGAGCCAAACACTTATTTTCTTACTCCAAAACATGTATTCTCAACCTTCAAGCATGTCGTTTTTTTGAAGTTTGGTCGCCATTCTTTTATTGCATTTTGGCCACCTGAATACCGAAAGAAAACACCAAAAGGAAGGTATATAGCGGAAGCACATAAAAGAAACACACAATCGGCCAAAAATATATCTTTATAACAAAAATGGCCGAAGCCTTTTTACAAGGCTTTCTCCCTTCCCTCACTCTTCCCTCTTTCAGTCTATTGATCCCACAATAATTTAAACTGGATAAATTCTGCAGCTTAACGAATTGCCTTAAATAGCTGCATAGTAAATGTGCGGTGCAGGATAGATAACAACATAGGTGGCGCCTTTTGGAGGAAGGCACACGGGAAGAAGAAATCACGCAGAAATGGTGGCAGGCATGGCTTTCTCCTTCGAGAAAGGAAAAGAAGAAACATAACGTTTCGTGCGCCGTGCACCACAAAACTTTGAACAATTACTTTTGTGCGTCGTACGCGCACGAAATGCCAAACGTATGATTTCAATTAAGTGACGTCACCGCTAACCAAAATATCGCGCTCGTCCAATATTCCACGATTCTCCAAATTGAATCGTAACAAACACTTCATCACATGCTGTCTAGAGAATATAAAATGTGCAAATTTTTTTTTTCTCAATCTGTCACCAACTTCACATACATTCAAAAATTAGTTTCAGGATTTGTCTACTCTCTTGAGCTGTCCTCAATAAGCAATGGAGAATATAACCTCCCTTTGAGTTTACAAGTGGGGAGCACGGCCTATTTCCTTTCATTAGTTCGGAGTCGTTCCTTGGAGCTCTAACCGACTGGAAAATCCGTGAACTGAGAAACTTGCTTTGAGTAGTCTCTCTTGGCTCCATTCTCCTTGGCACCCCGAAAACATACCTTCCAAAAGTTTCTGTAAAGCCAAGTCAAGAAGGCCTTCTTGACTCATAAAAAAAAGCAACTAAAAAAGTATATCCAGACACTATCCTACTTATACCCATGTTTGTAGACACTCCAAAGCCTTTTTTATTTACCTATCATTATTACTGCTTTACAGGTATCTTCAAAATAACTGCTTAACAGGAGGACTTCCCGAGACCATGGGAAATCTTGTTAATTTGGAAACCTTGTAAGATTCTTTGCCGGATGGCACTTTCCATTTTAATGTCAAAAAACATAATTTGTACTCAAAGCATCATTTCTTGGTTTATCGCTTTTTCTTTTTGATTAGAATCGAACTTTGATTCAAATAAAATTCGAACCAAAACAGCTAGCAGGTTCATAACAACGTTTGGAAATTTCCGCTATTTGCAGGTGGCTCCAAAATAATTGTTTTGATGGTACATTGTCATCCACATTTGGAAGCATGACCAACTTAAGGGACTTGTAAGTTATTTATCTTGTCTCCTAGTTCTATGAAACACTTTTTGATGTTTAAGATATTTTACAGCTTGACATCATTCCTTAATAAAATACGTGGTGAAAGTTATGCTTCTCACGTGATGCTTTGGTCCAACATGTATGCCCTAAATAGCAATCCTTAACTTTGATTTCTATTCTTTCAACATAATGTAAAGAAGTAAACGTTCAAACTTAATTATATAGGGCAAGTACACTTTTGCTGGCTTTTTTTCACAACAACATAGGATAAGATGTAAAGAAGATATTTTTTTGGAAAGACAAACTTACATATCTCGGCAAGAAGACTGTGGAAGAAATTTGCATTATACAAATAATAAACAGATAGGAAATAATAAGAATTTCTAAACAAAGTCGATAATTATTTTCATGATAAATCTTCCAAAAAAGGATTTAGATACTTATAAACTTTTGCAAACAGTGCCAAAACTAAAAATTTCATTACCATAAATGTCTTTTTCAAGGTAATCCATATGATACTTAGACTTAAAGTCTAATTTGTGTATATATATCTCCAGCATATCTTTGCAATTGATGAGGAAATGTGTATCACAGGGATCTTCGAAACAACTACTTTACAGGTTACATCCCCAAAGACATTGGAAATCTTGTCCAACTGGGTTCCTTGTAAGTTAAAACGCCTATAACACACATGCCAATTGTTGGTTAGCATTAACCACAAAGGTTGAATTTTGTTGCTATGTGTATTTTTATGTGAAATTCTTCACTCATGACTTGATCAGTTATCTTAAATTGGCAAGTTTTTTTCTGTTGTCAGAGTAATTGAATATCCCAACAACCTTACGGGAAGCATACCGCCATCCATTGGTAACCTTCGATCACTTTCCATACTGTAAGTCAACCGAGTGGTTCTACGATTGCTAATATGATATATGCAAAATGATTCAAAGTGATTTCCCACTGATATTACAAAGATGAAGTAAGCCTGTTTTTCTTCCTCTCATTGTAAATTCTCAGATAATCTGATTCAATTGTTGTATTCCTCTTTTTTGTATTCACATCTGAAGCTACACTGCCTATCGCTAACAGTGTAAAAGAGTCATTATTGTAAGTACGGAATTAGAATCTGTATACCGATTTAGTGTAGAGAGGGATGTGCAGATTTCAGTCCACTCCCGTAAATAATGTTATACCACTAATTTGTGAATGTTCATAAAAAAACGTGTGGCCGAATTAGTGCCATTATGATTAACACTTATCCGCCAACCATCACGCATGGTGCCCGTCGACTCGATGACATCGGTGACGTGGTCAGTCGTTGAGACCTTAAAGAAAATCAGAAAAATATGAGTTTTGTGGCGTCTAGTAGCTAAGACCAAGATGAACACATAAATCTAATCGCCTTGAATGAATCATTTTGGGACGGTGTTGCGTTCCATGGTGCGACCGGAAAAATGTGGAAGCATGCTTTTTCTGGGTCCATTGTCATAGATTGTCGTCAATGTGTCTTTGATATAACAACGCCTGTAGTGATTGAAAATGTACAATTTCTGTATTGTTGTGTAGCTGGCAAGATCCCCTGTATAAAGAGATTTGTTTCGTAGGAAGCAAACTTATTTTGATGGAGATATGGTGGTTGATATGTACCGTTCTCCAGGACAACTTTCTGAAATTGGAACTGCTCTAAAATTCTATCAAAGTCTTCTATTGTGTTTTTGAAGGTCTTTTTACGGCATGTCTTTGACGGGAAGAATTCCATCAAGTATTGGCAACCTTATATACCTTCGTGAATTGTAAGTTCAACTTATTTTTTTAATGTGAATAATTATTTATTTCGTTTAGGCACGATGGAAAAGTACGTACGTTCCATTTTCCGTAAAAAAAATGCAAAACAATATAGGTGTTTTATAGACATTGATGTTAAATTAACAAGATTGGATAAAATGGATTTGACGACATACAAGTGATATAAAAGTACATGAAGACAAGCTATTATGTTAAGGAATTTTACCGTAGTAAGATTTTCCCGATTGTTTAAATGGCTTTTAACAGTGGTATACTTGTGGGATGCATGTGATAGGTACTTACATCTCAACCAATTGTTTGGTCCAATCCCATCAAGCATTGGAAACTTAAATAGTTTACAATATCTGTGAGTTTCTTTTTTTCAATGTGATCGAGCAAGACAATCCAATGAAGTGCGTTCATACGCTTCTTCCATGTTTAAATAGACACAAACTGCCCAATTGTGCGCCAATCTACCCGTACCTTTGCACTCACGCAGAATCCATAGGGTTGTGTCTTCAAAGCCTGATTTTGGTTTTTACTTTTTTTTGAGAACTTAACAGGATGTTAGAAGCTTGGTTTTATTGATGCAGCTGGCGCGAAGAGACAAAACAATAAGCATGAGAGAGATAGAGAGAATGCGAAGAGACAAAACAATAAGCATGAGAGAGATAGAGAGAGTGATGCAACTGATTGCTAGTCAAACCATTTACCAAAGTCCAAACCAGATAGCGATAATATTTTTTCACTGGTGGACGTACAATCGAACATTATGACAATGTCACTTAAAAGACCTCGACCAATCTCAACTCCCAAACTACTGAATCAACGAGCAAACTAAGACTTCTCTATTACCGTAAAACACAACTGACAACAAAACCCATCAATACGTACGGACAAACCACACGCTTTGAACGATACTCCAATAACATCAATGTGCAACCAATGTAGCAATACAAAGTGTCACACACCCAAAACCCATTGAAACGTCAACTTCTTTATACGCGACATCTTATTCAAACAAGTACACTCGCTTTACCCCTCAATGCTCCCACTTCAGTCCAAACAAACAAAAAACCCTTGCCAAACCAATTCGCACAAATTACAGTAAAAAACAGTCTTCAGCTTGTTGAGTCATTTGGTCAACATATTGGTTCCAATGTCATGTAGACCACCACTTCCACTGTGTTTCTTCTTTTGAAAAGAAACACTTAATCGCGATATGCTAGCCACAGTTTGTTTCATCCGTTTGGACAAAACCGCGATATAATGTTGGGTATAGCACCTAATGTCAACTCCCAACTCTTCCAATAATCTTTTACGAGAAAGGATTGATTTTTCACTCAATGTTCACCTCAAAATATTCATAATAGTGGAAGCATTCACATTGAATCACATTGCATCACATTGAGATGACATTGACAGACATTTCGGAAAGATAAACTCACATCAATTACAATGTTCTCTCTCCTCTCTTCTTTACTCTCTATTCCTCCACGTATTCCTTCATTTGCTACTTCATAAAGCCATGGAGTTTCTTAAATACTATTACCAACTATAGTGCGACACGTGTGAGCCTGCGCCACCAAAAAACCTCCATAATTATCCACTTGTCCATTTAGACACAAATATTATAATTTTGACTAAAGACCGCCATTGCTACACGACAACCCAAACCGAAAGCACGGCACAATACTGAAGTATTACCCTATTAGTCTAGACTTATGGATAAACATTTCTAGACATGAATTAAAACGTCTTATAAGCAACGGAACGTCTTCAGCTTGTGGACCTTCCTCCAGACCGAAAAGCGATCGGCAGCAAATGGGTATTCAAGGTGAAGTTAAATCTTGATAATACTATTGAACGATATAAGGCCAACGATATAAGGCCAGACTTGTGGTAAAGGGGTATAATCAAAAGGAGGCAGTTGATTTTGAAGAAACGTTTTTTCCGGTTGTAAGATTTCTGCCGGTTAGGATTTTGTTGTCCATAGCTGCTATAGAAGATATGGAAATACATCAGATGGATGTGAAAACAACCTTTCTGCATAGAGAACTAGAGGAGACCATTTACATGCAGCAGCCTGAAATGTATGCAGAACCACGAAAAGAGCACTTAGTATGCAAATTGTTAAAATCTCTGTACGGCCTAAAACAGGCCCCGGCAATGGAATCTGAAGCTTGATGAATTCTTAACGAGCCTAGGATTTCAAAGGATAAGCTCTGATCACTCTGTCTACGTTCTAAAGGGTGAGGATGGAAGAGTGTATATAGCGGTGTGTATAGATGATTTACTATTAATTAGCAAATCAATGGCTGAAATTAACAAAATCAAAACTGCTCTAAATTCATGGTTTGAGATGAAAGACCTAGTTGAGGCAAAGTATATTTTGGGTATCTAGGTAGAGAGGGACAGAAATAAGAAAGTAATAAAATTGACTCAAAAAGAGGCTATTGGAAACATGTTAGATGAGTACGGAATGCGGGGGGCAAAAGGATGTCTAACTCCAATGCAGTTTCGGCAGAAGTTAGAGGGAGAAGAGACAGAACCAGGTGTCATTTTTAGCGAGTATTTAGAGTCAGGGGAGAATGATCCTATGACACTAAGACCTTACAGACACATAGTGGGAAGCTTAATATATTTCATGAACTGTACCCGTCCTGACATCGCTGCAGCAGTTGGGGTACTGAGTAGAAGTCTAGAGAATCCGAGAAAATCTGACTTTGATGCAGCAAGAAGAGTCTTAAGATATTTAGCAGGAACCAAAGACCTGAAACTCACACTAGGCGAAGGAGAAGTGCAAACATGGAGTGATGCAAGCTATGGCGACATGCCTAGCCGAAAATCCACCACGGGATTCGTTTTGCAAATTGGGAACGGGACTTGCTGCTGGAGCAGCAAACTTCAAAAGGTTACAGTATAGTCAACAATGGAGTCTGAATATATGGCAGCAAGCTCGGCCCTCAAAGAAATCTTATGGGTGAAATCCGTGTTGCAAGAACTAGGATACATGCAGGTTGGTCCACAGGTGATCGGGTGTGATAACGAGGCTGCCATTGTTATCAAGTCATCATTTCAAACGTAAACACATGGATGTAAGACTACACTTTGTAAGAGAAAAAGGGTTCTCAAGGGTGACTAAATTAATCTATTTGCCAAACGTAAGAATGATCGCTGATATGCTTACTAAAGCTCTCCCTGCTCCCAACCTGAACTATTATAGGGATGCAGTAGGATTGGGTGAATAGCTGAGTTGCTGCACTACGATGATGCTATGCTGCGCCAGTCCAAAATCAGGGTGTAGTGAGACTAGGTGACTTGCTGATTTGCTGCGCTGCTATGCTGCCATGCTGCGTTGCTACGCTGCCATGTTGCGCTAGTGTGACATCACAGCAGCGCGGCTGTGAGATCACAGCTGAGTTAATACACTGAGTCTAAAGGTTTAGGGGTGTGTTGATTTTGGAAAGCTTTAAATCTCCGTGAATTGAAGTGATGACAAGAAGACACATCTACAAGGACACGCGTCGTCACATAAAGCTCATTAAAGGTATTGTGGAATGGTACTTACATCCACATACACATCACACATCGGGTGGGACAACGCAACTGCGATGCAGCAACGCAGCTGCGACAAAGTAAAGACAGCGCAGTTGCGATGCAGACAGGACAACGCAGCTGCAATTACTTTGATATGGTCCGTACGGACAACGCAGCCGCGGATATCCTAATGTGATTCAGTACAGTGCAAAGCAACTGCGGTGGATACGAATATAGTCAACGGACGAGATTCATAAGATGATCACACAGGACTTAGCCGCCAAAAATTTAATACATTATTACGTATAGATTCTGAGTAATGATGATTGTATAGTGGTAGCTTAGTGGTAGCTCAGCGATAGTTCAGTGGTAGCTCAGTGGTAGCTTGACAGATTAGTGTTAGCATGGTTGTTTAACGTACCTCTCAGGTACACTTGTATTCTCAACGCAACACAGGTATAAGACTTAGGACTAAGAACATTTTAATGAATCCAAACTTTTGGGAAACTTCTGAGTATTATATCTTGAGTGTTGTCGGGTCAATTGTACCGGAACAATGGGAGTTGCCAGTGTTTATAGTGCTCTATATTCTGATAGAGCTTTGTGAAGTTTGGGTGCTTGTATACGATTTGGTGAGCACTTATAAAGAACTATTTGGTAGGATTCTTGATAGCTTCTGAAAGCGTATGTTACCTATTGCTACAACTCTTCCTCTCCCTCCTCTCCCTCTTCCTCTTCCTCTCCCTCTCCTTCTCCTCTTCTTCTTTCTCTTCCTCTCCCTCTTCCTCTCCTTCTCCCTCTTCCTCTCCCTCTCCCTCTCCCTCTCCCTCCTCTCCCTCTCCCTCTTCCTTTTCCTCGCCCTCTTCCTCTCCTTCTCCCTCTCCCTCTTCAAGTATATTGAATAATATAGCATTGTATATCGCTACAACTCTCCTGACTCTCCCTCTCCCTCCTCACAATCGCTTTAGATTCCTCTAAAACTTCTCCTCCTCTCCCTCTTTCGTAAAACCAAACTTCCATTCGTTTATTTTATGGATCTCTATTCGACAGCGATTTTTCTACTTTCCTACACCCTCCCTCCCTCCCTCCCTTCTTTCCTCCCTCCCTTCTTTCCTCCCTCCTTTTTTCCCTCCCTCCCTCCCTCTCCCTCTCCCTCCCTCCCTCCCTCTCTCCCTCTCTCCCTCTCCATCTACGATCAAAGTTTCCACCCGAGGCACTTCCCCATTTCTCGCTACTGACACCCTATGGGACCATGTCACGTGCTCTCTCTCAAGCATCTTAATCTCCTTACCTCCTTCACCTTTCACCCTTTAGTTTTCAAGCATTCAAAAAGTGGACAGTAAAAAAAGGGGGAGGGTGGGAGAGAGGGAAGAGGGATACGGGAACAAGGAACCAATGGTGTGTTTCTTTGACTTTCTTACCGCCTCTCTTCCCATCCTTTGTTGTCTTACCTTCTTAAGGAGGTTTATTTTCTCATGGATGTCCCTTTCACCTCCCTTGAATGTGTTTTTTGTTTTCTTTTTTTTCTTTTTTTTGCCCGCAAAAATCTTTCTACTTGCCTTGCTCAACAACTATTGGAAGAGGACGCCAGCCGTCCGATGGACTTGTTCTGCGGGTACAAAATTGTCGTACATCCACGTGGACCTGAAGCGACGCTCTCGAATACGTCGCAATGGCGCAAAATTTACATGAAGTGCACCAAGTGGAACTATCCACGTGTGCACCAATGTTCTACATTTGATTTTGCACCGTTACTAGTGTAGTACGGTCACCAGTACGACTGTGGTACACCAGTACGGTATTGTCACCCGTCTAAACCAATTACGTTGCGAGGCTTTCCATACGGTACTACGTACGGCTCACATGCATTTCATTGAAACCATCCGCATGCTGAAACCAAACTGCAACTGAACTTGGGACTATGCTGGACCATAGTTAGGGTTTGAACGACTTTGCTATAGAACTGATTCTTTTGGTTCTCTCTCTCTCTCTCTCTCTCTCTCTCTCTCTCTCTCTCTCTTTGCCTTCCAAAGGAATGGAAGCTTTGAAAGAGAGATTCAATGCAGGCATGAGAGCGATGGGACAGGCTGTCACACCATTATCCTCAGCACTGGAAACTGGAATTACAAGGCTGAAAAGGGTTCTACCCGAAGAAAACAACATTTCCAAAATAAATTCACATAAAGAGTCTATTGAAAATAATTCTAATGGGGTGTGCACATCATTATTTACGGAAGTGGAGAAACATCATGCGAAAGAAATCTCTGCATCTTCAAACAAAGAGTGTGGAAGCACTGAAATGAACAGAGAGAGAGTGGAGAATGAAAGGAATGAGAAAAATTTGAGAAGAAGGCATGAATTTAAAAACGAGGAGGTGAAGGTGGAGAGTCTCTACGTGGCAGATGCTCAAAGACTTGTGCCAAAACTGTACACTTTTGGGTGTGTACTATCCCTCTCCATTTCCCTCTCTTCTCCTTCCACTTTCTCTTTTCTCTCCCTCTCTCTGTCCGTCTTCTCTCCTGTTACCTTTCCCTTTCTTTCTCCCTCCCCCCTCCCCCGCCCCGTCCCCCTCACCCTCCCCCTCTCCCTCCCCCTCCCCTCCCCCTCTCCTTTCACTCTTTTTTTTCTCTCCTCTTCTCTCCTTCTCCGTTTCACTCTCACTTCATCGTTCTTAGGTTCATTTCTCGACTTGTTTTAATTTTCCATGTATTTGTGTTCATATTCCTCCTTTCATTCTTTTTTTTCCTGTTTCTTTCCCCAAAGCCTGTTAATATCTTATCTATTTCTCCTTAACTTTAAACTATATGAAAGAAGTTTACTTATTTTCCTCGATCTCGTTTCCACTAGGAGTTAAGTTGCCGTACACTTTATTTTCAAGTAACAGAAGAATTTTCTTACCCTCTCTCGAATGAGTTTCAATACTCTTTGATGATATCTGTTCAATTTGTGTCCTTGTCTTGCATTTTTGTTGTATAATGCAAGAATTTTTCATTTTTTTCTCCGTTTCATTTCCACATTCTCTTGTTTCTTCACCAGGAAATACGGTAGACTGCAGTACAAAAAACAAAAATCCGCTGACTGAAAGTGATTCTTATTCTCCTGTGTTTTGTTTAGATACGATTTCAAACATTGGAATGAGTATTGGGCAATTCTTAACACAGGGGAGCTCTACCTCGGAATACCTCAATGTGACTCCCACTCTTTTAACTACGAGCAAGAACGTCGACAAAACCCCCATCGATTTCTTCCTTATAGAGCCAACGGAGACGTTATATATGGATTTGAATACAATGGGAGAGAGATCTCCTTTCAATTAGGTCAAGAATCCGTTTTAGTTGACTCTTGTACTACGTTTAAACGAGTCGATCCTTGCAATAATTTTACATTAGAAGGGATTTTTCGACACGAGAGTTATTCAGATGCTGTCGAGAGCGCCTCTTCGAGAGGATTGCCTGGCCAGACTTCTTTTTATTTTTCAAAAGAAGGAAAATTTAAAGTTAAGGGATGTACGTCGGATCGATGCTTGGTTCCAAGACGGCATTCAAAAGAGCTTCGGAAAAAAGTTTTTATTGAAGCTGGGACTTTAGTACGATATCCCGATGATAATGCACATTATAACCAATATAATGACTCAGGGGGAAAAGGTTCTTATACCATCTCCGAGAATCAGATCAAGCTCTTGTATGATGATGGGAGAACAGAGGAAGCCTTTTTTTTCAAGTTTCCAGAAAATGATGGACTTCTCAACATCAACGGTGTAAATTATTTTAAACACGAGAGGTGAACTTTTCGTGTACAGTAACACATTCTTTAACAAACCTTTTTGGCATCCCTTTTTGACAGACATTAGAGGCAACTTAGTCGTCTGTGATTGTCAGAAAATGACGCTTCTCGAGATTTTTGGGTGTTTGAGTGTGAAATATAAATTGAGCGGGAAATCTGGTCCACATTTTTTTGAAGGATGTAGGATTTTAAAAGACACTTCATAGTTTTATTTTATTTACTTGTGACTGAGTCTTCGCTACAGGGCCAATTTTGGTTCGAGATATAGGAATGAGAGAAGTTACAAAGCTATATCACAGTCACATATTGTACACTCGTGCAGGTAAGCGCGAGCAGTATAACTTATATCGGCAATAGCGTGAATATGCTATTTAAGTCAACTTTTCTGTGTGCACTGGTGTCCTTTTACTGGGAGACTGCTCATCGCAAATAAGAATCTAAGCTTTTCTTCACCTGTGGGATTGATAAGCTGACAAGTGTGCTCGGAAGAAAGATTAGTATTCACATTATCACCTGGATGCACTGATGAATTTTTTTCTAAAGAATATTATAAAGACCGAGAGCAATTCCATACACCCTTGTCATCTTTTAGTGGCATTTCGTTTTTCTTTCAAACACTGCCAATCACAGCCCTCAAAATAGCCATATAAATTTAGTTCTTGCCTGAGATTTCCATTTAAATAGAAAACTTAGAAATCACTTCTTTTTGGTGTGAGAAAATCCAAATTTTCATATTACCTTCTCCGTTGCCTAAGGGTCTTTCCATCATTCTTTATTTTGATTTTTTCAAAAGCCTTTCACCAAGCCTCAATATGTTGTGCACAAAAAGGTGTTTCAGCTATGCTTGCACACTCAAACGGATATAAACCGGTGTATAATATCAAGTCTTCAACTCCATATCCATTTCAACACGGTTATCTAAAGTTGATGAGAGTAGATTGCATAAAGCTCAATTTTTTACATTTTTTGCTTCACTGAATTTTGACAATATCCTCTGTCCTGTAACTCAATTTCCTACTTGTTTATTTCTATTTTGTATAGAATGCAATTACTAGTGTTGTGTATCGGTAAAAAACTTATCGCGATAACACCGATACCGATAGTTATCGTTATCGAACGGTCAGCGGTCCCGATATATTTGTACTTTCTGTACTTTCTGTCCGGAATGCTTTCTGTCCGGTAAACTGAACGGAAATTTACGTGAAATGTACGGCTTTTTACGGGAAATGTACGGAATTTGACGAAAAAATACGTTGCACTTTGTAGTACTTTTTGGGCGGTTAACTGTACATAAATTTGACGGGAATGTACGGAATTGTACCGATAAACTGATTATCATGAAACGGTAAAAAGACGGCGGACTCAAAGTACAACGGATGCAGAATAACATTATGCGCGCGGCTAGAATCGAACGGACGACATTCAATGATAAAATAAGAGCGGACGGTCAGCGTGAGCGCCGACATCTCAGAATGGCTTTTTTGGCGGCTTTGGCCAAAAAAGTCGACGGATTGACACGTGGCAGGTTTGTAGTGGATCTCAAAAAAGAAAGGGACAAAGCCACGGCGTCGGATGTGGAAGGTACATCGATTTAACTGGAGCCGTACTAAAGCCGTACATATATTATGCCGGCTACTGTCGGGGGAATATGACGTACATATGAGTGTACAGGCCGTACATTTATCTGTACGGTTCGTACAGTTATCGCCGATAGTTATCGTTATCGGCATTATCGCCGATAAGTATCCGATATTATCGGCTACTTATCGGCGATAAGACCGATAGCGATATATTGTACCAATATATCGATTATCGGGTCCCCGAAAAATGGCCCATATCGGTTATCGGAAAATCCTTACCGATACACAACACTAGCAATTACAAAGACAAAGACAAAGACAAAGACAAAGACAAAGGCAAAGACAAGATTTTCTACGCTAATCATTGTATTCTGGAAAAATTTTTGAGAGCAACAAGAAGACATGGAAAAAAGGAAAACCACAAACGAATCTGAAATAAACCAATTTTTTAAGGTTGCCACAATTTCAATGTACTATCTTCGCTCCACGTTGCCAAAAGATTTCGATGAGGATGATGGGTTACACCAATCACATCTTTGTCATGGACCTGAATTACAAAAAAATGTAAAAAAACAAGTTAAAATGTGATATTTCACCGCAAACCGCTATTAGCGTTACTAACACAATTGGAAACGGTTATTTTTTACCACGGGCCACAAATTAGCGTTAAAGAGACCAACTGCTTGTTCCTTAACTATTCTTTAAACGGTTCAAAACCAGCCACGTCATTTGGAACTGGATTAGAGTTGACAAGACTAATATAAGCCCCACACTAATAATATCTTTACTCTAATAGTGCTATTCACAGCTCATCACACAAAAATGAAGATGAAACAAATACTAAAAGACAAAATCACGAAACTGAAACGACAAGGAAATAAGGTTTGTAATCTGTTAATCAATGAAAGAGGCTTTTAAAAGGCAAAGATGTACAACTGGAGACAAGTAATAAACCAGAACTTAGAAGATATACACCCAATTTTGAAAAAGGAAAAGACTACGTCAATATAACTTTTGCAAGTATGGGAGGAAGAAAGGGAGAATGAACACCCATAACCAATTATGTAAAAACCTCTGACCATGTAACTAAAAAAAATGAGTCAAAAAGTATAATCAAAATCAGAGAAAATGAATCACAAAATGTTCTTATGTTATCTTTGTCGTTCTTCCTACAATAGGCACATTTGTCCACTCACTTTCATCAGATGTTCCAGTTTTCCCGACTGGTAACCGAAACAATACAACGTTCTGAAAAAAGCGTCAACAAAGTCACATTTCCGACATTAGAAAAATTTACCTCTAAAAAAAAACTAGGAAATTATACATTCCTTGTAAAGAGTTTGACAACCATGATCAACTTGTAGAGCGGAAAGAAAGAACAAAAGTAAAAATGAAAGGGAAACAAAGACAAACACATATTTTTTTACTTGAAACTGCGAGAAAAGTGCCAAAATGTGAGATAATTAAGAGATTTAAACTCCTGCACAAAATTATGTCGATAGATTCAAAATTGTGTGATTTCGACAGGTTTCAGGTGACGTTTCTAAAAACTGTCGGTCACAATTCTAGAGATCCTGATCCAGAGCAAAAAAAAGGAGTCACCAGGGGGGGGGGGGGGGGGGGGGGGGGAGGGGGGCACACCTATCTTCTCCTACACAATAGATCCAATCTCCTTTTGGTGAAAGGCAAGCTCCAACAAAATCACCACCTTCCCTCTTTCCTGATGAGAAACTTTTTACCACCTGCAAAACACAACCACAAATCGAGAAAATACAATTGATTTTCTTTTTTGATTGCAAGAGCAAATTTTTAGAAAACTTTAAGAGAGCGAATGTACACCATATCCGCACCAACAAAAGTTCAGCAAAAAGCGACTTTAAATCCTTACGAGAGTCCCTTTAGTTCTTGAATGAAGAACATTATCCCTTCGGAGAAATCCCGCATCTGGAACTATTTTCAAAAAAAAAAATCTCCTCAGAAAAAAATCCTACAAAAAATAAAAATTGAGCTTTACTTACCTGCCCTTGAAAAGTCATAATGTAAATAGTGGAGGACCTGTTGCAAACGACTATTTGTTCGAGATTTTTTGGTAAGGCCAAAACAGAATTCACTGAAGCATCACCACCCTAAAAATCCCACCCAAAAAAAAAAGTTGAAAAAAAAAACAAAAAAAACTGAAGGCATTAGAATAGGAACATATATGATCTGTAATGGTTTTCAAAGGTGCAATATCAATAAATATGAAATTAAAAACACTTAAGATACAACCGGCCACCACTATTCAAAATTTTACAATATCATATCGTTTAATAATATTGGTGCGGTTCACAATGTTTAGGGGCAACTACATTTTAGTCGCTTTTCAAAGGAAGTTAGCAACATATGTTTAGTACAAAACAAGGATTAATATGGAATGGAGTTAAAGGGGGCGAAGATACCAATTTCAAGCGGGCTATTACTATACACCTTCCTTATCTAATAGCCTTTCCTTCACAAGGCAACTGCGTTTAATGGTTAAATTCTAAACAGTTCAGAAACAGAGAGGGCAATTGGAAGACCGTTGATCCCGTCTAAAATAACTCTCTTAAGAGCAAGTATCTCACATAAAGTTGACCCTAAAAACAAAAAAGGTGTGGGGATCAAACGGAAACTTTATGTTGATTTTGGTGCACCTCAAAATCTTCTTTATGGCAAGTCCATGAATATTGGTTCAATTCCTGGTCTCCTCCATTCATTTTCTTGCTGAATCAGACAATTCTCTGACAATTCATTGTTTAGTGGACTAAACAATTTAGTACTCTCCCTATATTAAATTATATGTTTGATAAAAAATGATTTATAGGCACTGGTTTTACCCTTAAGGGAGGAGGAGGCTTGAATGTCTGCACACAATCTTGTGATTTCGCATCCCAAACCTGCAAAAGATCGCGCAAAAGAGACAAACAGAGAGTGGCGGGCGAAAGGAGAGTGAATGGGGGGAGGGAGGGAGAGGGAGAGGGAGAGCAAGGGAGAGGGCAAAAGATAAGAGTGACAAACAGAGCGTATCAAATCCCAAGTTGGTTATCCATAGTATTACAACACTAAATGTGGTGAGAGATGCAACTTTTTAACCTGACATTGTTTCCCAACTGACCTTGACACTCCCGTCGCTCGATGCCGTCACAACTTTTGTTCCTTCAATTGAATACATTGCATCATTAACATATGAATTATGGCCCCGAAATTCCTTCAATGTCTTACCCGACTTGAGGCCATGGATTCTGCCATAAAGTCAATTGCAAATATTAATTAGCAATAGTTGGATTGACATAAAAAACCTAGGCAAGGGGAATAAGGAATATCACTGAGCATAACATATAAATGTCCCCCCATAAAACAAGACATCATCATCCCTCCTTTTCAAAATTGACAGAAAATGAAACTGGATAAGACATAAACGGAAAGTAAATAAACGAATACATACAGCTTTATTGATTATGCACAAATACAAAATTAGAAATAGGAGGTATTTTCCCGAAAAAAATTATGATTCCTACTTTGCGGTTCCATCAAATGAGCAGCTGAGAAGTTGACTTCCATCCCTCGAAAATGTGACACTTGTTACACCTTGAGTATGGGCTTTTTCAAACCGTCGCAAGCACTGTCCAGTACGAATTCTCCAAACCTGCAGATTTCAGAAAATATGAGTTTAGTACATTCATCTACTAGAAGATATGTGGAGAGTAGAAATTCCGTTTACTTTGCATGAAGTTTGATGAAATACAAAAAGAAACTAAGAACTCTAGAAGGTTTCCTTGTCCCAAATGTAAAATCAGGCTCTACATTCGGGAACGCATGGCACGAACACAAAAACCATGGCCACCACTACACCGTGAATCGTTATTAGCCTTATGTACGCTATATCGGCACCCCAAAATTTTGACATTGATACCTTAAATATAATAAATTACACTATTTAAGGACGTGGACCATAATCTGCCACGTCTCCTGGCACTAGATTAGAATGAATGATGCTAATTTTTTCTTTACACTAATAATTTCTATACGCTAATAACGATTCAAGGTGTAGTCTGCAAGTTTGGAAAAAATTCGGGCGCATCTGAATATTCGACACGAATGCCAAATATGGGGCTTTTCTTTTAGGGTTTGGTTCAGTACAAACTGAACTCACTAATTTTTGTATATATATATTTTTTTGCGGTATCCATCGTTGGAGGAAACTTCATCCAAGGGTAATCTTAGAAGGGTTGGGTACCATTGGGCCACTTCCTGTTCATAAAACACTCTTTTTGCCCGAGAAACCGATTGATAGGTCCATTGCATGACCCGGATCATGATTTTAACCATTCAAAATTCGCCTCGCCTAAAAGTACAGGAAGAACAAAAACATGTAGAAAATCTTCTTTTTCCAGCTATTTTACGCAGCTCAATGTTTTCCAGGGAGCAACTCCAAAATTTGGACGAATCAAATAGTTTTGACGAGGGCCAAGAAAGATTCTCAAAAATTCGCGGGCAATTTGAGTGTATTCGTTTCCTTTCTGCAGGCTACAGGCGTGATAAAATAATAGGCCCACTCGGTTACCGGGTGCTGTCCCAATCATTGAGCTTTTGAAGGTCTATTTCTGCAGTTAATCCCAAGTTTCAAAACAAGTGTTTCATGAACCGGAAGTGGCCCAACGGGAAATAACCCTGCGACATCATAAAAGTAACGAAGTTTTGTGTAGCATCCGGAGTCCACCTGTTCCTTTTCCCCTTCGGCTGCTTTCACCTCTGCTCGTTCTTCTTTCCTCCCTCAATCTTGTCACTTTTAGTTCCTTCATTTACCTTAAAATTCAGTTTCCTCTCCTTACGTTGAAATGTCAACTAGGACCATTTTCATGTAAAGTAACAAATAAATTTGAGGGAGGCATCCAAAATTTGACATCTTGATAGGTAACGACAAATGAAACTTCTGCCATGCAAAGATTTCTATTTCTATTTTCTGTATTTGGCACTTGGCATATAATATGTAATATGTAACAAATAGTTACATTTATGACGCTTTGCTGAATATTCTTCTAACGAATGCAGTGACTAAAACAAAAACATCCAGCCCAAGCCATTTTGCTTCCGAAGAGTCTCGTCAAGCATTCATTAAATGAAATAACCAAACAGTGGTATTCCAGTAAAATGAGCTTAATCCAATCATCCCCGAGTGCGGAAATACTCCAATCTCTATCAGTTTCTTCATGGCGTTAATACCATTCAACAGTGCCTTTCCTCCAAACCCATAATAGAGGCAAAATCATCAGAGAAGAAACAAGTTAAGACGAAAGAGCTTAAGGGGAAAACATTAAGGGGAAACACATTGAAGGAATTTTTTGTTTTCTCTCTTTTAGACTCTTAACTCACCTTGATTTTCCCATCTTGTGATCCCGAGGCCAGGAGTTCACTATCACGGCTCCATGCGACACATAAAACGGCGTCTTCGTGCATCATAAAGGCATCCTGACAAATTACAAAAAACCCGGAACATTCTTTTAAATTCTGTCAAGTTTCCTCTAAACAACTGAAAGCTAAAAATACTGTACAGTAAATAATAGACGATTCCGAGAAACTCTAACGTGTTTTTTCTGAACAGCTGCAATAAATAAAAGGAAGACATCATCATGAAGGCAAGCATTTTGAAGGCATCCTGACAGATTTCAGAAAAAAATGAAAATTTTACTAAATCACTGTAAAAAAACATGTCTACTTGACCATTCTTAAATGCTCAATATGCTTTCTCTAAACAGCAGGAGCAAGAGAACCAAAACAAGTCGATAAGATATTTTGACCTTTCTTCTCAATTATTTAAGGAAAACAGTAGAACACAGTTAGTAGAGGAAATTTCAAAGAGTTGTGTTCTATTCTCATTAAACAATCATAATCAAACAGACAAAGTTGACATTCACCTTTTTCTGGAGTGAAAATGTGCGAACTATAGAGGGAAAAAGAAGAAACTGAGAAAAAAAAGCCCCAAAGGGGCTATAGGAACAAATTCTGATTACAAACACCACATACCCATCGCAGTTGTTTACCAAAAATCCACCAGATTAACTTAAATTTTAGCAAAAAAAGAACTCACATCAGCCTGATATTGTAAATCCTTCTTGAGCTTGCCACTCAGGTAATCCCATATCTGTTCCCCCCCCAAAAAAAAAGGAAAAAAAAGAGAGAAAAAAATAAAGATACATGAACGAGAAGAACGCTCCCCAGTATCTCATGTTTTGTAAAAAAAAAACGTCATGTATTTCTCCAAAGAAAAACCAATATACTTCGGCATAATATTGAGGACCAATTATGGTGGTGATCAATGTACTTATCAAATTTTTCGTTTAAGAATTGAAAGAAAATAGTGGAAAAAAGGACAGACGTGCATAATTCATAAAAAACTAATCGAACCTTCCACCTGCTGAATGAAAAAAGGAAAATCTTAGAAAATGCCTATCGATTGTGATTGCCATTGTTACTTGACTGTCCAATCTTTTGCTGTGAAATTGCCATTTCTGCAATATGATCATTTATTATGTTCGCTATTTTCCGGCACTTTCGATATTTTCAAAATATCTTTGCCAGTTTTTGCTTTTCTTTTGTCTCCACCACTGCAAGTTTTGCCTGCTGGCTATGTTTTTGCTACTTTTGTTCAATGTAAACTAATCATTGCTATTAGAGTTCGATCGTGTGCTTTTCCACTCGAAACCATAAAAGTTTAATGACACTGCTACATCATCTAACAATAAATTAGTGCTTTTGATTCTAAATCTGCATTAAGACTAACAATTATTTTACTATCTGTGATAAACACTGAACTTTCCTGATTTTGAAGGGTACTAACCTCAATGAATCCGTCGACGGAGGACGAGGAAAGGTATTGTCCATCCAATGAGAATGCGGCAGATTCCGGGTGACTCTTCTTCCCAAACTGCAGAGCCCCCACATAGAATCGGTACTTTGCACTGCACTCCACATCACACCTACTCCACGTCACACTTCACTCGCACTAGTCACATAGTTTATAATGAAGCTACTAAAAAAGTTACTCTTTTTTTCTTTTTTAAGACGCTCTAAAAGTTTACTATTTTTTTCTGAAGAAGAATCCCAAAGCAAGTCAAAAAAGGTTCAAAAAAGGTGTCTTATAAAGTTCCAAAAAAACAAGACGTTTCTAAAACGAGTTAAAGGATGAGATATTCAGTCACAGAGGGAAAAAATAAGCCACTTCGTCTGGACCACGAATACTGACAAAAAACTCCATTAGACACCTTAAACGCTGCTCAATCAGTCAGAACACAACTGTCTCACAAGAAAATGGTTGAAAATAATCAAGAAATACATCCAGAAATTCATTTTCCACACCTTAATACAATGAAGAAGTTGCGTTGGATATATCTCCTCTTCGTCCGCCTTTACTGCTGCTGTTCCGCGGAATAAGTCAAATTGTGTGCCAGGTGGCAAAAGACCTGTGTTGGAGAAAAAAAACAGGGACAGAAATTGTATTTAAACCTCTAGCAATAGCTACTCAAGAAAGCTAAAAAACAAAACAGAAAAGGAGGAGAGCTTGCAATCGCAAAGAAGAGAAATGTTGAAAAAGTAAACATGCAGGAGAAGACCAAGACTACCATACAGGCCACATTAACGAACGCAGAATCGGTTCAGCGATACTTTTCAATTGAATTGTAAATTAAACTTGTGGACAACGAAATTAATAGGATTTGAACCCGCGTCAACCCAATTCCCCCTCAAATTGAACTATGATCTGAATGAACACACCACATTGCACCTAAATAGGAACAGTGTATATGAACGCTTTGACAGTTAATGACAGATATTAATTACTTGATAAAATCTAACGACAACAAAGAAAGTGTGCAAGTGAACGCTTGTGGTTAAGAAGTTGAAATTGCACATCGTAAGTTCCGTCTTCAAACCCAGCATCTGTTGCATTGTGAATCTATAATATTCATGAAATAGAACATTGTTCTGTGCATTTTACATGCAATTGAACTTTAAACAATATTGAACACGTCGAAAAAGACAACAGAGTTATTATTTTATGCCCACCAGGGTGGCTTTTACGGTATATCTATACACTATACTTCTCGATCCCAACCAGAAACTATGGCTAAACATCTTGCATAAATTTCCCACCAAACCAAAATGTATTAACAAAATTACATGCTTATGACTGTGTAGTAAGATTTATGTTTAACATACATGTTTTAAATTCATAATATAGAGAGTATTCGGTATCTGGACAGACCTTGATGTTGTTGCCATTTCAACGCTTGCCCGAGAAGCACCATAAGACGTGATGGTGGGACGACTGTCACCTCCTGGGAAATGGCTGGACACCCAACATGTCCAAAACCCATTAAAATAAAAAAAAACTCTTTGTCATCATCAATACCGCCGCCGTCAACTTTACTACCCAAAAAAAGGGAACCGAGCTTAGTATTCGTGCATGCCTGAACCTCATATCTTATTCAGAAGTGCATAAAAGATTCATCGACCATAAAAAAGTTTAGTTCCGGACAAATCATAAAGTCGATACTGTGCTAAGAAAAAATAACATCCAGATCGTAATATATTCTAGGAATTTCCTGTTCAGTTTCCCACCAACAAATACCTATTGAGCAAATTTGGCATTTCATAGTTTAAAACTAACAACATTCCCCAAGGTAGCCGATAAATCTTCAAAACCACCGTAAGAGGGCTTTTCTTTCCAACAAGTAATAAACCATATGGAGGGTAACCACACTGCCGTTTGGGCACTATCACATAAGTGTATAATTTCTCATACTTTGTAATAAACTGGATCACCTAATTCCACCTAAAAAACAAGCATAAAGGACTAGGATAGGAAACAATGAGGTCCATCCAAACTCAGGTAGCTAGTATAATGAACCAAAGTCCAAGTGCATGAACAAATTGTCATATGAAGAAAATGGTACTTTTGAATTGGAATTGCCTTACTACAAGCTAGAGCGAATAGAACATTCAAGATCCTGCCCTCTTTCATAATGCTATTAACCTTGGTTCTACAAAAGCAAAGAGAGAGAGAGAGTATGCGAGAGAGAGGGCTATGACGCAGAATCTCAACCCAGAACAAACCATAGATCTTACCATGAGCAATCTGAGCCCTCCGTTTATCCTTTGAAGAATCCTGATAGGCCTGCAAATTTTCCACAATTTCGCTCATTCACAATCCGAAATCTATCCAGAAATTCTTTCCATCACTTTGAAAATGAAGATACCTTAGAAACCTTGAGCATTAACAGATGTCCCAAATGCTGACTGCAATGAGAACTGAGGATTGATTTAATAACATTTTCTTTCATTAAAAGAATTACCTCTTTCGGATCGAAGTAGGTTCGCACTAGAAGATGCTCGAGTCGAAGGTACCTCTCCGGTTGTTCCTGTTTCATCATTGCCATAGCTTGAGTTTGTCGTAAAATGGCTCTCGCAGTGTCAAGCTCCCTCAATTCAATCATTTCCAACACAATCTGGACAAAAAATACAAAAAAGGATAGAAGGAATAGGCAAAATCTTGCCAAAATCCACCATGTAACCACTGTCAGAAAACAGATAGTAGAGCTAAGAAAGACCCTTGCCCCCCCAAAAAAAAGGTCGTCCTAAACTAGAAAAAAAATTGCAAGCATCCAGTTTATTCATACAAAACACCAAGCAATCTTTCATTACCCCATAAAAGTGACAGTTTCCATACTAAAAACCATACTGGGAAGACGCCCAAACCCAAACAAGTTTTCACATCAATAACCACAAATATGATTTTTGTATAGTATAATTGCTAAAGTAGAAGAAATAAACAATTGCACAATTTATTGATATGAGAGTTAATAACAATAATTGAAGGAGTGAAAAGCATGCTGACTTGTCATCCACCCAAAATTATTATTATCAATTCTAACTCGCATTGATAAGGAGACTGTTTTTACTCTAATAAGGATGATCAGTGCGGTACTCCTATTCTCTAATGCATTTTCAGTGATCCACTCAGGCTTGATTCAGAAGTAATACCAGATCCATGCTAAAGGTGGTGAACAGTGTACTTTTCATGCACTTAATGAAGGCCAGTCGAAGGTGAACACCAGTACGCAAAACAAGGAAACCTTTTTTCTCCTTAAACCAGACATTCCAAAGGAAAATAATGTTATCATGAAATGAATCACTAACCTGTTCATAAAGGTCTTCAAGTTTGGTTCTTGGGAGCTTTAATTGTGACACTTGTGGCAAAACAGTATCCCATCGACCAGCATTAATATCGGCCACAAACGCCTCACTGTTGTCCACAGTATTTAGTGACACCTGGCACTCATTCTGCAGAGCTTGACCGGTTTGGACCAATCCATTCTCTTTGCAAAATTGCAGCACAATCTTCACGACACTGTATATAGATTCATAAAATGTGAGGACAAAAAGGCAGGAATAAGTTAGAAAACAAGAAGACAAAAAAAAATAAGACAATCAGCAGAAATATGATAATTTAGGGTAGGGCAAGAGAAATAGTAGGTCAGTTTGAACAAACAAGGTACGTTTCTAGTTTCAAATGTGAGGCACATATCAGGTTAATGTGAGGTTTGAAATATCTTGTTTAAAAGGTTTTGGTTCGTTTCAGTAATTTAAAAAAAAATGCAAATAAACTCATCTTTCCCCTTTCACCATTTTCTTCTGTTGCCTCTCCCTGAGTCAACTTGAAGTTATTTTGAAAAAGGAGTCGTCACGATTTAATAATGCTTAAAAGACTTCTAAGGATAGAAAATTGAATTTGGTAATCCAGAAACCTACACGTTCTAAAATAATTAAGATCTACGAGCAGTAAGGAACCAATAAAACCCTAATTCTTCTCAGAAAAACCCTAATCTCATGAACCTTGTGT
The DNA here is from genome assembly GCA_037447655.1 of Zygnema cylindricum. Classification (NCBI taxonomy): domain Eukaryota; kingdom Viridiplantae; phylum Streptophyta; class Zygnematophyceae; order Zygnematales; family Zygnemataceae; genus Zygnema; species Zygnema cylindricum. Next base: position 293,243 of record JBBHKE010003155.1, on the reverse strand, counting down.
AGTAGAACTATTCAACACCAAGGGTACCATAATTCCCTGTCACAACCACACAAAAAATGAAATATGATAGAATATGTGTGCTCAATGTCAGCTTTGTCCACACTAAATTATGTAGTACGGATCCATACATAGAAAAAAAATACTGGTTTTGAGTAAAGATAGTGCGTTCGACAATATTTTAGGGTACCGGACTGACTGGCTAAATTGGAAACAGAGAAACTGGCTGACATCATCAATCATTAATCAATTAACCTTCACTGGATCGTCGAAGGTCCGGAGATCAATACAAAGCATTGTTTTAAAGTGTGACACATTAAAAGTGCCTGTAATACAAGGTAACAGTCCTCGCACATTGACATCATAAGAAAGGAATGGGAACGAGAAACGGAAAAGAAATTCATGTGAAAGGAATGGGCTTACTCTCGCGCTTCAATGCCGAATGTCGCCATTCCGTCCGCCGCAGATGGCAGGGAGAAGTTGGGAACTAAGAACAATGCAGGGATATGGTATTTATTCGGTATCGTACAGGAAGCTTACGACAGTAAAGCGTTATTGACTTATAGCAGGCGACCCCCACGTGGCAGCGTTACACATGTATCCTGCTTCAAAATTTGGGACCATCCAATTAGTAATTACAGTACTGTAGTAAACTCAGTTTCGGCAGCCAAGCACAGTACGCTGTCCAGGAGACAAGAGTCCCTATGGTGCGGTACACTAGTCAGCAGTTCCGTTTACAGGGAATCAATAGTCTCGATTTGGTTACAGGTAAACAACCACAATATTGGCTCCACGTAGACGTGAACTAATGAAGCTACAGTACTTTATTATTATTATTTTTGGCCACGTTGCGAGACACGTCTGTGAACCAATCAAACATCTTCGAGCCTTTTTTCCATTGGCCCAAAGTGCCAATGTACATCTTTGACGCAAATCGTATTTTCATTTTTCAAAAGTTCATGTGGAAGATATATATTTTCACTGTTTTTGTTTCAACTGGAGTTCCCTTTGCCCAGATATTTTCATGACTTTCATCGATACAAGACAAAAAAATTATAGAACTAAATATTGGAGAACACCATTGGTCGTCGCATTTAAGGTTGCAAGGAATTCCTCGAGCAAAAGAAAATCTGCAGATTCACCATTTTGATACCGCGCTCGGCTGTTTGCATTTATCAGTGCCTATACTGTAGCTTTTCAAATGAAGTTCAGAAATAGTGTGTACTGACACAAGCTACAAGACTTGAAATATTGCCTCGTTGAAATTTTTGAACTGAATTGCAATTTTCACTTTCATCAAATCCCTAAGCAAGCTCATTTCCCTTTTCCTTTTGTGTAATACAGCTGTTAGATTCCCCTTAGTGACATTTTTGCAACTCTAATTTTGATTGAATGCCACAACTGTTTGTTTTTTCATTTAGTTTTAATCGCTTCTCTAGAAAAGCTCCCATCTGCAACTATGCTGTGTCCAAGATTTGCAAGAATATGTTCTTTTCAACAACTTTCAAATAAAGTTTTGTATGCTTTCCCTCTTCTTTTGTCGGAAGAAGTCCTTTCCAAACAAGTCAAATGCAGTTCTGAGGTAATGCTTAACAAAAGAATGACTTATAGTTCGACTTCAAAGAAGAATTCAAACGAGAATTATCCTTTCCCGGAAAATCAGAATGGGGACAATCATTTGTTTAAACGCTTAATCAAGGAAAAGGTTCCTCCTGAGGCTCCCGAGGCGCAAGAAGATGAATTACTAACTGCATTACTTGTAAGACTAATCGCAACTTTTCTGAGACTGAATTCACAAACATTTATTATGGATTCGACATTTTATGGGCGGCTTTAAAAAATTTATAAGCCTACTCTCATTCAAAGTGCATTACGAGCATTTGTAAAAAGTGGTGTTTTTTTTTTCTTGAAATGTTGTCGTTCCATCGACACTAGATTAGAGTCATTGCCACGTTTGCTTTGGACTCGCAATTCCCACAGTTTGTCTAACCAAACTATTCTCATCCTCTTTTTGTGACAGATGTCACGTCTCAGTAATTTAGTATACTTGCCAGACCCTGCCATTGAACTGCAAGCCGATGGATTTCGTCTTATAGCGGCTGGTAAAACCCCTTTCACTGCATTTTTTGTGGCTGATAAAGCCTCTCCTGTAAAAACCAGCTCTGTTGCAGGTTCAGAAGCTATTACTGAACAAGTTACATGGACACGTTATGTAATAACTCGTGGTGTAGCATGGAGCAGTCCTTCTGTCGATTCTCAGCAAATGTGGATTAAGCTTTCTACATTCTGGCCAGTCGAATTCGAGAAGGATTTTAAGGCTCCTGGTATCGACTTAGTCGCACATGCTGGTGTATATGACATTGCTAAGGAAGTGTTCAAAAAAATTGGACATTATCTCACTTTTGATTCTCAATTAGGAAAGATTTCTTCTGTACACTTTGGCGGTCATTCATTAGGGGGCTCCTTGGCTCTCCTTCTTATGCTTATGGCACGATCTCGTCTAGATTCTTTTAACGGTTCTGGAGACTTGACTTACAATGTTAGTATGAAAGTCCATACATTTGGATCTCCTCCGGTATTGGCATGCGGTAGAGAAGATGAAGACTTAAACTACAAATTGAGTAGTTTAACTGGAAGTCCAGGCTATAGTAGGGACAGGAAAACTACGCAAATTATAGAAAATGGTTGTTCGGTAATGAAAGGGCTTGGTTTGGAGCTTGGAACAGTTAGAGCGTTTGTGTTGGATAAAGATATAATTCCCAGGGCGTTTCTTACATCGGATCCAATGTATAGTTTGGTGTCAAAATGGGGCTTCATGCAATCAGCAATGGAATGGAGGGAGCAACTTTGGGGAAAAGGCATAATATTCACTCGTAATCGCTTCCTTTATCAAAATGTTGGAGTCGTCTACTTCATGCAGTCACGAGGTGATGGCTTCCATTCTATTTTTGCTTTTTTTTTTTTTTTTTCAGATTTTATGTCATGCAGACTTTTTGCTTCATCTGATAGACTCCTGCCCAGCTATTTTTCTGCCGTTCTTTAACGTTGTTTCACACGGTGTCTTTTTTAGGTCATCTAATTGCTTAGAGAAATACTTGCGGAGAAGTTGTGTCAGTTTAACTCTCCGGAATGTGCTTCTAATGATGTCTATAATCTATGCACATACCTTGATTTTTGCTTTTTGCAACATTATTTCAAAGGGTCAAACGTGTTGTAAAATACTATCATTGCACAAGCTTCTATTGGCGTTCACAAGTGCATGCATTGAAACAACTCCAGCTTTTTTCTTTTTTAACAGATACTCATGTTATTCTCTATCCTCAATGAAGACATATATGGCATCCACGCAATGGTCTTCAATCTTCTTTATTTGTTTTTTTTTTGTGTCTTATAACTTCGTATCCTGCCCGTTCTTTAAACCTTCATACCAGATTTTGGTGGTGCAGAAAATGGAGTTGTGATTCAACGTTTATGTCCTAATCAAGCAGATGAAGTTCTGCAAATCGATTCCCGCAATGTTTTGTCTCAGCCATCAAGTTTGATAAAAATGATGGCTGATCACTTCCGAGAAAACTATACATCAAATATCAAAGCTGCACTTGAGGACTCAGCAGGCATATCACGACGGAGATAATCGCTTGTTTTTTCTTTCTTTTCACCTTTCTGTCAATAGATATTTTTTCTGTCGCTTCACGGTTCGAAGAATAGTTATGCAAGGATACTTAATGTGCAGTTATTGGTAAGAGGTACAGGACACTCTCGACGTTAATCTCCAAATTTTGGTGCCAGTTTTTTTTTCTATGTCATGAAAATGTATCATCTGTATAACTCAATTTCTTTGTACATAGTATCACTGTCATCAGTTGCCGTACTTTTCATTATTCACCAGCCATCTTTTGCTCTTTTTTTAGAAAGCCCCAGAAAGGAGCTTGATAGAATGGCTTCACATAAATGATTAAAACAGGGTCGTCTAGAGTAATTTTGTTGGTTGTGCAAAGGTATTTTCTCCTGCCGTAGAAATATTGGTGGCACATTTATTTGAAGTATATACCGCCATAGATATAGCGTTATTTATTGGTTAAATATCATACAAGCAGATACATGAACAGTTTTTTTTGTTGAATACATGACATTGGGTCAATGACGATGTTTTTTTGAAGTCCAGCCTTTTTTTTTCAACGGAAGGCATTTGTTCTACCTTGTAACAGGTATTTATGCCTTCATTGTAGTTATTGTTTCCCATGTCTTTGTTAGCCTGCTATTGCCTGCATGTTAAATGCTTTCATGGAGATTTTCCTTTTGGTTGTGCTTCCCTCCCGAGTCCGGCTTTTAAGTATCGTTTTTGCCTTTTGTTTCCTTCATTCCCATGTATTAAGATGGTTTACCATCGCGCTTTCTTAATAAAGCTTCCACCATTGGAGGGACAGACTCTTGATGACTTTCACGTTGTTGCTTTTTGTCGGACAGAAAAACAACAACGCACTTTAGACAACAATGGGTAATTTTCACATATTTGAAAAGCTCTATATCGTAAATACATTTTTGCATCGCTTCCTTGGCCAAGTTCACTTTTTAAAATAGCGAGATCCTCATCTACAATTTTGCATGCAAAGTTCTGGCCTTCTACATCTTACAAAAGTTTCCTGTAAATTTTTATCAAGATGTAGATTCTTGTGAAGCTGGTTTTTATCGATAGTGAAGTTGAAGCCAAATAGGTAATTAGAATATAAACGAGCAAGAATTTGTTCACAAAGCAAGATGCCATACCAGATAGCGATATCCAGATGTTTAACAAGGAAGCAACGACTGGCTTTCTTAAAAACAGAAAAGATCAGGTTCCACAGATTTGGCCCAAGTGGACGATCTTTCTCACCTTCCCGATCCCCAAGTTGCTTTTGCTATGTTAACCAAGTGTTTTCCCCACCGCCCTTCTTACCTTACTCGTACTTCCCCTCCCACTCCGACATTTATCTCCTCTCTCTCGGCTTTTGACGATCACCTCATGGACGTCCTCCACCCTATGTTAGGTCGTGGGGCATTTGATCGCGAGTCTGGGCCGCATTCAGGCATCCCTCCCTGTCTCTACTAGGGGGTTGGGTCTATTATCCACTGCTCGTGTTGCTCCCGCTGCTTATTTGGGAAGTTGGTGTCTTATTGCCTCCACTCTTGTTTCCCGTTTATAGGCTGGGGACACCCCCGTTCTAGCTACTGTTATCCCCCGGATTTCAGACGGTGTGTTCGCCTTCCAGCGATCTCTATTGGACGCGTCACGTTCTCTTCCTCCCCATGCCCTAGTGGATGCGCCAATTTTCTCCACCCTTGTTACAAAATCTGTTGAGCGTGTCTAGAAATCGATTTCTGATCGGGTTGTCGCCGCCATTAAATCCGACCTTCTCAAGGCGCTTCTTTCTGATTCTTCGCGTGCCCGTCTTCTCTCTTGTGGTGGACCTGGTTCTGGGTCTTGGCTTTTGGCTACACCGATTTTGTCCACTCTCCGATTCTCACCGGCTCAGTTCACCACCGCCCTCCGGTTTCGCCTTGGCCTCCCCCATCCTCCTTTACTTGGCTCTCTTGTTTGTGCTTGTGGTCGCGTCTTGGGGCCCGATGGTGTCCACTTGCTTCGTTGCTCCCATGGGGGAGATTTGATCCAGGCGCACGACACTATTCGCGATGTCGTTGCGACTATCGCTTCAGAGGGGGGCTTTTCTGTGCGTCGGGAGGTTTCTCATATTATTCCCAAGCGTCGGATTGATGTTGTTTTGCTTGATGGTGCCCGTCGCATCTTCGGTGATATTGTTTTGGCGAACCCTACTTCAGCTACATTTGTTGGTCAGGCGGCTGACATGTTGGGGTGGCGGCTCGTGATGCCGCTAAGGTGAAGGAGCGTGATTATGCCCACCAGGACCCTATAGATGACTTTATTCCAATGGCGGTCGAGATCTTTGGTTGTTTGGGTGTTGCAATGGACAAGTTTCTCCGTACTTGCGCTCGACGTGCTTTCGAGCGCCGAGGACCTGGGAGCCCTCCTCCTTCGGTCCTTAATTCTTTTTATCGTCAACGCTTATCTGTGGCTTTACAACGAGTGCAAGCTTCTATTCTCCTCCGATCGGCTGTTACGGCTATGGATCGTCGCCGGGTTCCGGAACTCCCTCAACGTGCTCCCCTGGGATGGGGGGTCTTACGGGGTTGCTTTTCATAGTTATTTAATTTGGTTGGGGTTGGGGTTGTAGTTTTGGTTTTGCCAGATGCCGTGCTTTTCATTTTGCGTTTGGGTGCCTTTATTTTCCTTGTTGTTTTCTTTTTGTTTTTGTTGTGCTGTTATTTTATTCCCCTACCGGTAGTTTTTCAGTTTCGGCCATGCCACCCCTTTTGTACCCTCGGACTCAGATGGTTTACCATCGTGCTTTTTAATTTATCCTGCATCGCTTTCTAAAAAGATGTATGGATTTTTTTTTTCAGCTTCAGTTGATATTTCCCCCTTTCCTAAACCCTGTCAAACCTTCCTCATCTTCTGTAAGAGCATTTATCACACATCTCATTCACATCTTATTTCACATTTTGGTGTAAGGCCCTCAAACACAACAAAAATCTATAATGCAACCACGTTCAGTGAAAATAACTGCTAAAGACCGCCAAAAACTCAAATCCAAAGAGAGGTTAATAGGGTTATCACACTACCGAAGCTTTAACCTCGATTGGTGAGTAGATCGTAAAATTCACACAATTTTAGGCGTATATTTGCCCTAAAACTGTACGGTTTACCCTCAACTTTACGACAAATTTCTTCAATTACCCTGTAACACTAAAAACATTTCCTCAGCAGGCAATGCAAACATTCAAATTGAAAAGAAAGCATTGTAATAAAATACCGAAAAGATGTTCCAAACAACAAGTGCCGCAAAAAGAGAAAAAGGCGGATCTCTACTTAGATACTTTTTGTCTTTTTGTACAAAATGTTCATATTTCAGAAGTTAGTAACTTTTTAGTGAATCACTACTTTATCCTAATCAAAGTCCTACCAAAAAACACAACAATATAGACAACGTTTTTTCAAAAATACTCCCATTCCACCTCTTCAACTGCTTATTTACTCCCATAAAAATCCTTGCTCCCACCCATTTCTAAAAACCTCTCCTTTAACAAGTTAAAGAAAAATCTTTAGGAGGCAGTTATCCTGTACCCCATGTACCCCAGCCCCCATTCACGGGAACATGACTTCCTATGGTATTTGGAGCATTATAAGGCAACGAATAAACGGGTCCCTCTCCTCCAAAACTCCAGCAATCATTACTACTTGTGGCGACATTTTCACCATGACAATTTACGTTTCCATTCCCCATATGAGGCCCAGCGGTGTCATAAGGACCCGATCCTGACTGTCCCATAATCAAATAATTCTGAGGAGGAGCCATTTGCCCATTATTATAGGCGTTATTATACCCAAATTGAAAACCGGGACCGGCTCCCCATGGCACATTGTGAGGTACATTTACTCTTTCATTATTACATGTGGAAAAAACACCACCAATATTGTTTCTAATCTCTCCTTCTCCCTGTAAAACTGCCCCATTATTTGAATCCCAAGGCAATCGGACGGCACCTTGTTCCTCTGTGTTACCTCTCTGTGGCCAAAAAGACGGCTCCAACGGATTATATGTGTTGTTATTTACTGATTCCGTTGCGGTTTGACAAACCTCTGTTGTGACACTTACGAAATTGGACGAATATGCCTCTGTTGTGACTTGCTGAATAGGTTCTTGTTGAGTCCAAGGACTAAAATGCTGCGTTCCATGTTGGTAGCCGTAAAACGGAACGGACATACCATTTCCCGTGTCGTTTACCATTCCAATTACTTGCTGAAATTGCAAAAATTGGTCTTGATGATAGGAATATTGTCCGGCACCATATGCTGTGTGGTTATATGTGGAGGTCAGATCATTTTGGTTAGAAGGTTGAAAAACTTCCTCATACGGTTGATAAGCCGTTTCATTCCATTCAGCATTTACGGAGGTTCCCTGCGTTAGTTGTAAAGTGGGTTCCGTTGAATTTTCAGGAATAGTTGACTTCACAACCTCTGTCTGTAGCGGTAGAATCTCCACAGTTTGTTCCACCGGTTTTATGTTCATAAAATATGCGGAAGTATCTGTAACGAGACCTGAATGGTTAAGACATTTGGCATTCAAGCCATCCTCTTCTAAAGGGGTAGGAGGAGCTGAGGGAGGAGGCGGAGGAGGCGGAGGAGGGGATGGAGGGGATGGAGGGGGGGTAGTTGGAGGTAAAGGAGGCTGAGAAGGAGAGATAGGTCGACTAAAAAGATACATGGTTGTTTTCTCAGGGCCTTCACCAAAGACTGGTTGGGGTTCCTTGGGACTTTCTTGTCTGTACCCTACAGAACCAGAAGAATAGGTATAAGAATCGCTGTTTAAATCCATTGGGATTTCCTGCTCATCTTGAGAAGGTATATGTCTTTCATCGGAACGCAAATAATCTTCAGATCGATACAAATCGTCACACCATTTCAATATTTCATTTGTGTGACGCTCAAACAGAGAGGCTTCTTTGTCCCCTTTGTGAGCCTCTGTTACTGCCTCCCTATTTGCGGATTCCAAAATACTTTCGTTTTCTTGTCCACCCACCTCCAAAATTGATGCTCCGTTTATTGAACTGCTGGTGCTGCTCGCAGAAGGCGCATAAATTTTGTTCAAAAGAGTTTGAGCACGTTTTGCGATCGAAGAATTAGCATTCCCTTGAGTCGTAAACTCCGTTAAACGCTTCTGTTTGTTGACAGCTGACCACTCAGATTCTTCGTCACACACATCTCCCCTAAAGGCCATACTCATGACCAGTCCATTTTCTCTATACAAAGGTCTCTTTTCCCTCAATCTTGCACTTTGATTACCCTTCTTACTTCTTGATTTATCCAACAATACCCCTCTGACCATGTTACCATATTGTGTATCTGGTTGCTTACTACCTGGAGAGAGCACCACTGCTCGATCATTTACAGAACTCATGTTTTCCCCTCCACCTTCTTTTCCTGATTGCAACTGTTTAAGCCCTCTGTGAGATGAAGTCACATCTAAAGATAAAGACAGACACATATTGACTTGATATCCTTGTCGATCCCCAGTTGAAGAATGAGACTGATTTATGGTTGCATGTCCTCTTCGGGGTGCTGATGTACTTCGAGTAATTGCACCAGGTCTGTTTCGCTGATTTCCTACCACAGTTGTTGGTGGGATTCCCCTCCCATTGGTTGTTGATCTTTGAGGATGCCCAAGAGAGAGATTCGTATTCGGTTGAGGTGGCCATAAATTGAGGGACGGATTTGGTCCGGAAAACGGCTGGGGAGCCTGTGATTTGTAAAGTTTTCTCATAAGCTTCCAGCTCTCCTCTCCGTCTGAAGCATTGCAATGGTCACCACTATTTGAACCAGTTCCCCAAGAAAGACAAGGAGCCAGACGGTCACAGACAAAACAATGGCACTGCATAAAAGAAAAAAAAAAGAAAAAAGAAGAAAGAAATATGTTGGATAGGATTAGATAGGAAAATTATAGAAAGCTAAAATTGAGAAAAAACCACACCCATTAGGGCAACCAAATGAAAGAGCATTCACAAGGAGTAGCAACATTTAGCATTTCCACAAAAACCAACAAAAGCTTTGTCAAAATACAAAACAAAGAACTTAAAAACATCAAGACTCAAAAACATGCTCGATCGGACTCTCCTCGCAGTTTGACGAGACAGAAACTTTAACAGACCTAATAGTCTTACTCAGTACACCGCCCATCGCTATTAGAGTTAAACATTTTTCCCCCAGCCAAAGGCGTTTAGCTTTGTGATGTACCATATTGACATTTAGCAAATGATAAGAAACCTCCATGATTCCCAATATGCTATGCAACACACTTCGAAAATAATACACCTATATGATGTTTAAACCCAAATGGAGCAACTTTTTGAGATCCTATATTTGAAACAGGGGCTGGAAGGAAACCCTCACGAGGGAACAATGCTCCTTATGTGCCGTTGTAGAAAACGGATAGGTAACACAACTGTGGCGTGCATGTGGGAAGTCTCGACACGCCACCTGTCCCTCAATCATCGGCCCAGGAAAGGTCAGAACCAGCATTAAGTTAAAATAGTGACAAAATTTGGATCCAAACAACACTAATGTCTACTATGAAAATCCACAAGGAGGATTCATACCAAGACAAACTGTGCTTTATTTCATCCTGCTGTCTTAACACTACATGTTACCAGCCAGAATTTACACAATGTATCACCATTTCATAAAATATATGGTATTTCGGGTTTTACAAAACCTACTGAAGTTTTAAAAGTTAAACATTTCTTTTTTGTACCAGGGAACTAAGTTCAGTTACAAAAAAGAGACGCGTTGGAAAATACTGCGGCATCGCTGTTAGATGCATATACAAATGTGCGAAAACAATTGGAAACATTCTATGTGGTTTCGCGTACAGTATTAGTACTATATGGTTATTTTGAAGTATACCCAAAAAACAGTACAAAAAACAAAAAGCCACATATAACATGTCTCGTTGTTTTGAGCTGCACTCATGAACATTCTTAAGACAGGAGCTTTAAAAAATTCAACTCACTTCTCAATAAAAAACAAAATTAAAGTAGTTAGCAGTTAAAAACAAAGAAACAAATGTTCTTTGTTAGCAGTAAAAAAATTACAATCTTTCTGAGCATGTGACTATCACACGAAAAAATATATTTAGGGCAACGTAGAACAAAGCCAAAAAACATCCATAACCAGTTTTCTTTTTTTTCAAGATTCAACCAGAACGGAGTGCCGGTTACAAGAAAGTTACGACAAAAGGTAACGGCCAGGCCTGGAAAACTCCAACTCCTTAAAAAAATCACAAGATAAATAATAATTATCCCTTTTTGAATCTCCAACTCCTTTGCAGTTCTCAAGGGAAATAAAAAAAAAAATGTTTAAGACAATCTTCTGAATTTTCCGGATCTTAACCAACTTTTTCTGCATTGAAAAAATCTAATAACGTAATAACACCATCCAAAGAAATGCCCTATCCTCCAACACCACCTCCTCCCTCCTCGCCTCCCCTTCCCTCCCCAAAAATGAAAACAAAAAAAGGGCTCACCGTCACTTTTTCTCCTACAATCACCATCTCCTCCTCCTCATCATCGTCATTTGTCTCCCTCTCCTTTCCCTCATTTGCATTTGGATCTTTATCAAACATCATAAAATCATCATCACTGTCCTCCTCACAGCTTTTTCCTCCTCCGATACTCTTACCACCTCCATCCCCTGTCATCCCTTTCCTAGATCCTCCTTGATGGCCCTCTCCAATTAAACTCCTCCTCTCCCTCTCCCTCAAACCGTCCCTCCTCCTCTCCTTCATCCACTCCCTCTCTCCTTTACCCTCGTTTTGGCTTGTTTGTCTACCAGAAGAACAGCTGTTATCTTTCCTACTTCCGTCTTCTCTCCTCTCAAAAGAAGAACACGTCCCACTCCTCAAAACTCTTCTTTTCACAATGACTGTCTCTTCTTCTCTCTCATGTGATGTGAGAAATTCGTTCCCATTTTCAACAGAAGGCCATGGCCTCTTTCTCCCCGTAGTTAGGGTTTCCCGTCCCCTTGAAGTGGAGAGAGAGGAGGGAGACCGGATACTCGATCGAATCTCAAGATCGTCGTCAGAATCGGAAGAAAGATCGACAATAATTCGATCTTTTGAATGTCTTGCCATAATTTTTGGTGCAGTTTTAAAAGTGAAAAAGGAAAAATGATGTTTTTATTTCTAAGGTTTCTTTCTGGTAATTTTTTTTTAGTAAGGTTTTTTCTTAATAAATTTGGTTTAAATAAAATTGCTCTGAATTAGGTCGCTTATTAGGGTTAGGGTTAGGGTTAGGGTTAAGGTTTTCGGGGTTTATACAAGAGTTTTGTTTGTGGTTCTTACTGAGGATTTCTACTAGGAAGCGGCTATATGTGAAAGGCTCTGGTTACACAGTAGGAAGAAAGAAAAAAACAAAAAAGTACTGAATGGCAAATAACTTTAAAAAGACTTTCGACTAATTTGAAGTCGCAAGAGTGACGTGGCAGCAAATGATTCCTCACTGTCTACCTCAAGCGACCAGGCGTATGAAATGAAAACAGTAGAAAAGAAAGGATCTGCGCCTGGAAACTAAAAAAAAAAAAAGAGAAATGCAAGACAGTAGAGGAAAGATGATGCAAAAAGTATGCTTTTTCTTTTACGACAATGCATCGTAATGCGGGCATGGTTCTGGTGAAAAAATTACATATCTTTGGAAAGTGTACAAATAGGCATATACGTAAATACCATTTTTTGGTTTATATTCGATTTCGATTCGCGGAAATTTGCGGTTGTTAAACTTCGACACATGCGGATTTCAGGGCGGACAATTGCAACAATCCACGTCCGAGAATCACACGTGTAAAAAAAAATTGTTCACGATTTTCACGGACCGTATTTAATGAAATCCAGTATTTATGAACCCCCTTGTACAAAGTTAATGATTACAGAACCCTAAAACGCGTCTGTGGATTTGTCAGGAAACGTCAAGTTTTTCCATTCGCAAACCTTCCCCAACCGCTCGATTGTCAGCTTTATCCCGCCGACGTAGCTTCGTCGCCCTTTACCGCGCCCAAGCTTCAGCCAACGATGGTCGTGGATTTCCAGACGTACCGCCGGGCCACCCGGTGCATAGAGATGATATTCGTAATTCTTACCTTTTAGTGTGGCATAGCCTTAGGTGAACTTCCATTAGAGGAAAAGTGGTGTTGTTTACTGCATGCCGTACACTTTCGTACATATTCGTACAGAAAAAAAACTGTCAGACGAAATATGACGAAACATGTTTACTGGATCGCTCCAACATTATAGGCGTAATAATCGACCGTTGGATTTTTAGCTTTTTTTAGATTCGCGAAGCAATTGCGCACGTCGTCCAGTGTGAAGATACTATCCTCGGTGAAGGTACACATACGTTAGAGAATACTCTAAGTACAGTACACCGTCAATCGCTATTAGAGTATATAACGCCAATTCGGTGCCCTTTTTTCAAAAATAAAAACCCGAAATACAATCCATAATTCTATTTTTTCCATTATTCTAATTAGGTTTTTTTTTCAATTAACGTTAATAGTAGGAAGTACAATGTTGTACTATCAAACTACTTCCGTACACCACACTATTCATGCATTCAGTACGGTCATACCATTGACGCTAATTTACAAGTACCGCATTTAATGTCAAAGATAAATTAGATTCAATCATTGTATTTCGTGTATCAATGTCAAAATTTCGGGGTGCCGATATAGCGTACAATACGCTAATAACGATTCACGGTGTAGATACAAAGGGCGTTTGCGTCAAAAATTTGAAATTAAACGGTGGAAGTTTTCGCCAAAAAGTCTGGAGAATCTTAACGAATTTCTAGTAAACATCTTTTGTAAAAAAAATATTTTCGGCTCACCTGCATCCAACGTGGCTGGAGGCACATGGCATGTACGACGTGTAGAGCCGTGATCGCTTGTTCAAAGTATATATTTTTTTGCTTTTTCAAGTGTACCAATGGTGAGAGTGTACAACTCTCCTCGCGAGGAGAGTTGCGTCCCACTAGATGATGTGCGTGATTAATCCAACGGTCATGAATTACGCCTACATCATTGGAGCTTCCTGACAACTTTCCAGTAACGATGTTTCGTATGAAAATAAAATAAAATCTGGTACGTCTTTGTACGGCGCTATATGAGAAACAGTACAGCTTAGTACGCAATGGTAATTTCTCCAGTAAACAACCCCACTTTTTGCCTGATGGAAGGTTACCCTTAGTGTGGCCTAGTCTTAGGGTAACATTCCATTAGACGAAAATGGGGTTCGTTACTGGACGCCCTACGTTCTCATACAGCGCCGTACAAAGACGTACCAGATTTTATTTTATTTTCATACGAAACATCGTTACTGGAAAGTTGTCAGGAAGCTCCAATGATGTAGGCGTAATTCATGACCGTTGGATTAATCGCGCACATCATCTAGTGGGACGCAACTCTCCTCGCGAGGAGAGTTGTACACTCTCACCATTGGTACACGTGAAAAAGCAAAAAAAAAATACTTTGAACAAGCGATCACGGCTCTACACGTCGTACATGCCATGTGCCTCCAGCCACGTTGGATGCAGGTGAGCCGAAAATATCCCCGCACGCTCCGTTTGATATCCACCGACATTCAAAGTTTGCCGCGAATGTCAAAATTTGCCGCAAACGTCAAAATTTGCCGCTTCTTTTTGCCATTCCGTTTCGAAATTTCGACTTCCATTTTCAAAATCAAAATCTAGCCGCAAACTTGACGTACGAATCATTAACTACCTCCGGTCGTACATATATTTCGTTATGACTTTCCGTTTGCAGTTATGACTTCCCGTTTGCAGTTATGACTTTCCGTTTGTAGATTTTCTGAAGATTTTCAGAATCCGGACTCTAGCCTATGTGGCGCCAATCATAATTGATAGCCTATCCCCACGGAGCATTTGTAACTTTTTGCCCATTCCGATGATATTCCCATAACTCATCACAAAACGGGTCTTGTTCACACCAAAATTTTGGCACGTAACTCCGATTGAAGGTGTCCTGTGACACGTCACACGCTTCGACGTCATCAAACATAGGTGCTAAAACAAGGACAGTTTGAAGGACGACGGCGGTGGTTCAAAGTTTGACAGTTTTTTCGCGCGAAAACATTTACATAGCCGTTCGGATGTTGTTTTTGCTTTGTCAGGTTTTGGGTTTACCGTTGGCCTGTTTCAAAGAAAGATGTAACCTTAACCCGACTTCAATATCCTCAAATATTTTGAGGAAGTTCTACTGTACGATTTTCCGTGAACTTCCGAGAACAACAAAGTCGGTAGTGTTAAAGTTTTTTTCGCCACTTACATCTTTTCTTCATGCACACTTGTCGGATTATCAATTGGAGACCGCCAAGATCTTGCCTTCCAATGCAACCATCGGATTACCAACCCGACAAAGTGTGCACGAAGAAAAGATGTTTTAAGTGGCGAAAAAAACTAACTCGAATAACAATTAACGGTGCAGAGATGGGAAGTTTTGAAGATGCTTATTGAATCGCCTTTGTAACGTTTAATCGGTTATTTGATGTGATCGTGACCCGATGCTATGTAGGGATGCGATATTTTCATTTTTACCGATGCGATGCTGTTTCGATACGATTTCAAAGTGTCGATCCGGGACGATGTACTTCAGAAAAACATCCCAATGTGTACGGACGAAGGAAAGACCCTAAACCCGAAGCCCGGAACCTTACCCTAAAGCTTTAAGCCTCAAACACGAGGGGGGGGAGGAGGGAGGAGGGAGGGGGAGTTGCGGGATGGGGGTGGGGGTAGGTGTGGAAGAAATGAGGGGAAGAGAGGGCGAGAGGGAGGCGAATAGAGGGGGAAGGAGGAGGGGGAGAGGATGGAGGGAGAGGGCGGGAGAGAGGGAGGGAGGCTTAAGCAAAACTAGCAGGGCACTACACGGCCTATTGCTACGCAACATTCTTTGGATCAAAGAATTGTTTTGGAATTTTCCCTCACACTCTTTTTGTGATCCCTGGGACCCAAGGGACATTGTACAAGCCAACATGTCAAAAAAATACGTGAATGAAACAAATATTAAATCTAAAAGTTCATAAAATATTGAGGTGCTCTATGTGAGTCATGGGGTGCATGCATCACCTTCGCACCATTCTCATTCTCATTCTCATTCTCGAGTCTTATAGTGGTCCTTATGCCTCTACGGAATGTACAAGCAATAATGAGCTACCTGGGTTCAAGGAAGTATGTGACGACAAAAACTTGAAATAATTAATCATAGATATGTTGAGGTTTGGTTTGGCAGTTTTTCTTTTGTGTAAACTACTTTGTTGTTGTTTTTGTGCTTGTTGTTCCTTTTCTTGTCTTTTCTTGGCTTGCCTTTTTTTGTTTGTTGGTTTCTTTCGCATTGTCTTCCCTTTTAGTTTGTTTCCACTCGCATCTAGTTTTCCAGTTTCACTTTGACTTCCTTTTTTGTTCCCATCAGATGATTTACCATCGTTTCCGTTACCGGTAATAATTGGTATTAATCCATAATTCATAATAATTAATCGATTATCATTTTGTTAGCCTGCAAAAAACGAACAATTTTCTCTTCGCTCAAATTCGCCCTTACTCACTGTGAATAACTCCAGATTTCCGGTACATGCAATACTCTGAATACTGAGATTTACCCTATTGCTTTCATACATAATTCTCGGAAACTGAATAAATAACCAATGCACATAGGAGACGAAATAGAAACCGAGGAAAAAAAAACTGTAAACCATTTACAAATCACAAATCACGAGCAAATATCATATACAGTGAAGACAATAACCAATAAACAAAACATAATTGAATGTTTATACCATCTCTATCGACAGCTTTTTAGCCAGTGGTACAGAAAATTGTACATCACCCTAACCACACATATCCCCTACCAAATAAACAACATATACCCTAATTAACACACAATATAACTAATGCCATTAAACCACAAATGTATTTTATCCGTTGTCACAGCAAAAACTAACCTTAAAAAAGAAATAATAATAAAAACCGCCTAAGCAACTCTCCTTTTAAAGCATCCCTCCGCTTTCACTGAGTGATTGAGACGGACTAAATTGAATATCATCTGTACTTTTTTCTGCTCCAAAATCATGTTCTGACCCTTTTGAAGTCGGAGATAACGTCTCGACACAGTCTCCATCGTCATTTCCTTTTGCAAAAACAGGAAAGGCAAATTGTTCCGGACTACAAATGGAAGAACTATTCTGTCTCAGTAGTCCCAACTGTCCCCCTCGAGCGAGTCTTTTTGACGATGGTTTCATTTCTTTATCATTTGTCAACCTCCAAACAGTCGACCTTTTTCCCGGTTGTCTGTTGTAATTATCGAGGTTGTCGCTAGACCCCAAACCCACACTCATTTTTGTCTCATTATGAGTCAACGGAGTCAAAACTCCACAAACGAAGCTTCCTGAATCAACTTCCCCTCGAGAACATGACACAGAATCGGAACAAATACCGACCAAATTTGAACCGGTTTGTTCCGATTTCACACGGAAACCCTTCTCTCTCATCACCAGCCACTGAGATACTTTCCCGCGCCCCAATTCTGGAATATTCCCTATCACAGCTTTAAATACGGGTCCCAAATTTTGCCCTGAAGCTTCTCTACTACACCCAATTACTTCTCCAGCTCCTGTTTCTTCTCCGTGTCCTGTTCTCTCTTCCATGTCCACTGTTCCATGTAGCGGAACGTCGGAAAGATTGTTCCATGTGTCAGTTTCACATTCTGTTAAAGTATTCAAATCTCCGGATGTTCCTTCACCAGACTTCTCAGTCAAATTATCACCGCATAATCTACCAAGAGCTGAAGACGAAAGATCACCGGAAACAAAATTTCGAGAGTGGTGACTTATTTTTACAGTGATTGGAGTATCTACGTTAACTTCATTTTTCATGTAACTCGAAGCAGACATCCCCTTATGTGCCTCAGGCATATACGATGTGAGAGATAACATAGAAGGATGAAGACCAGATGTGATCGGTTTAGAAGAAACTCCTACAGAACCGGAACAGTTTTTCCTTGCAGTTTCCAAACTCCCTCCTCCTCCTCCTCCTCCGCCTTCCTCTTCTCCTCCAATAGTGATACTTTCCGGTTCCGATCCATTCCCATTATTATTAACTAACTGAGGTTGAGTTCTCATCTGTAAAGCTCTCAAAAGTGCCGCTCTTCTTAAATTTGCGGATTGATTTGGGTCACTAGGAGAGGGAGGAAGTCTCCCATCAACTGTATCTGTTAAATGTCGAGAAGAATTCATTCCTTTATGATTCGGAATACTGGAAGGTCTCGTTTGAGTGTGAGTAACAGAAGGAGGACCTTGACCTCCTAATGAGATATGGGCGACTCTTTGATTAGGAGATCCCCACGGATTAACGGAATTTCTCAAGGATTGAGTTCCCCATGGAGATTGTCCCTGAGTGGGACTGTGAGATCGGGAAGGACTCGATTTCGGGATTAATTTTCTAGTTCTGTTGGGAGAGCCAGGACTTGGAGGACTTCCGGATTTAGATCGGTTTGAAATCGAGGAATTTTGAGGCATGGGAGAAATGTCGTACCCATTTGCTGCCCTCCAACCCACACTATCTTCACTGTCGTCAGACATCGTGGAATCATGTGTCGACATGTCATCTCTGCAAATGTAAAATCGCAAAACTAAAGCGTTTAGGAAAATGGAGGGAAAAAGTTTCATACTGAAATCCCACCATTCTCGAATTAAAAAAAACCAAAATAGCGGTGTCTTTGAATTTGTTGGTACAACCTACGATTGACATTATATGTTATATAGTGTGGTTTATTAGTTCTATTATGTCACACTAGTGTGATCGTTATTTGCAATTAAACTAGTACTGTTTGGGTAACTGTTGCAAATAAAATTAGCCCAATATTGAAAGGTATACTTTTATCGGTGTTGACAACACGCTCCTACAACCAAACTGACATGAAATAATGTGGACCATAACAAGTTAGACCGCGCCCTTTCCGTGAACTTGGAAATGATAACTTTCACACTAATTTATGTG
Organism: Zygnema cylindricum; assembly: GCA_037447655.1. NCBI lineage: Eukaryota > Viridiplantae > Streptophyta > Zygnematophyceae > Zygnematales > Zygnemataceae > Zygnema > Zygnema cylindricum. The sequence continues at coordinate 274,580 of JBBHKE010003155.1, read as the reverse complement.
AGAAGTGTACTCACCCGTGGCTTGGAAAAGGGGAAACAGAACGTCCACTAACACTTGGAGTTTCTGTTGGCCCTATCGATCCAATAAAGTCCATAAAGAGACTGCCTCCAGAACCTGAGCCTGAAGCCGGTCCAGCTCTCCTTCCACTATCGGCCATTTTTAGACCGTTCAGACTACAAGACATAACCTGGACACAAAATACAGCCACAAATATGAGATTAAAATTTGATTAATTTGCCATTCTAAGCCTTAAAGAGCTCGCAAGAATCAGCATAGATCAACAGGTTGCATTAGGTTTCACGAACTCACAAAAAAAAAAAAAAACAAACAAACCTTTTGCGTTGTTTGAGGGAAAAAAATTGGTTACCATACAAAGTTGAGGAAATCAATCTTAAAAAGGGGATACAAAGTGAAATATACACGGTCAACGACTCCGATTAATATAACATAAAAACTCTACTTTCACACTTGCAACAATTATTTTCACTATTTTTGGCAAGCTATCAATCCAAAATCAGTACAAGCCTTCTCAAATCCCTTTTATATTAGCTACATTTTGGTATTTCACGTTCTTCTATTAAATATGGGCCTCTGTACCTAAAGCATATCCTAATTATAATCAATCGAGCGAATTATCCTACAACAAAAGGGGGAAGGAAAATAAAATGCCCATCACTATAAGAGTTAATAACTCTAATTCAAGTACGAGTTGTTTTTACCGACAATCATAAATTGGTGTTAACAACCCAAATTGTTTAAGTGGGTCCCACCATAAGCCACATTGGAAAACACAATTTAGTTCGGTTGATGCTAAATTCGGTTTAAAAAAGACAATTCATGAACTCTAGAATCCACGAAAGGTGTGATATAATTGTTGAAACAAAAATAAAATGTTTCACAAATAAAGTGTTTTACAAATAAAACGTTTTCTATCGACTAATGAAGGTCTCCCTCCTCATACCTCCCTTTTCATCGGTCAAGAGGAGAGAGAGAGGGCGAGGGAGAATGAGAGGGAGAGGGAGAGAGGGAGAGGGGGGACTGGGAATGGGGAGGGGGAGAGGGAGGGAGGGGACGAGGGGGGGAGGGGGAGAGGAGGGGAGGGGGGAGGGAGGGGGGGGGGGGAGGGGGGGGGGAGGGGGGGAGAGGGGGGGAAGGAGGGAAGGAGGGAGGGGAGAGAGTAGGGGAGGGAGGGGAGAGGGAGGGAAGGAGGGAAGGAGGGAGAGGAGAGAGTAGGGGAGGGAGGGAGAGGGGAGGGGGGAGAGGGAGAGGGGAGGGGGGGAGAGGGAGAGGGAGGAGGGAGATGGGGGGAGAGGGGGGAGAGGGAGAGGGGGAGAGGAGAGAGGGGGAGAGAGGGAGAAAGACAGCGAGAGGGGGGGAGAGTAGGGGAGATGGAGAGTGTGGGAGCGGGGGGAGCAGAGAGAGAGAGAGAGAGAGAGAGAGAGAGAGAGAGAGAGAGAGAGAGAGAGAGAGAGAGAGAGAGAGAGAGAGAGAGAGAGAGAGAGAGAGAGAGAGAGAGAGAGAGAGAGAGAGAGAGAGAGAGAGAGAGAGAGAGAGAGAGAGAGAGAGAGAGAGAGAGAGAGAGAGAGAGAGAGAGAGAGTGAGAGGGCGGGAGGGAGAGAGGGACGGAGGGCGAGGGGGCGATAGAGGGAGAGGGAGAGGAATAGGGGGAAGGGGAGGGGGAGGAGGGCGGGAGGGGGGATGAGGAGAGAGAGAGGGAGTGGGAGAGGAAGAGGGAGAGATAGATTAAATAGTGCAAACGAATAATCCATCGTATACTTGTAAACAATGACTTTAGTTCCTTATCGAGTTACTTTAAGCAATAATAAACAAAAAATAGATCAAAAACAGAGCAATAAAGCGAGTGCCTTCCATGTCCACCACCCTATATGTGGTCCTCGTACCTCCGTGAGGTACCTCTTGTGCGCGTGGTAGTTGTCGAGGACGATTTCGTCCGAATCCGACGGCCGAGGCCGCTTGGCGCCCGAGGTGTACGGATTGGGCGGCTCCATGGGTACGATAGGCGAAGGGATTGTTAAAGGAACAACGACGAAGGGAAAACAGCTTCGGAAAAAATAAAAAAAGGAAGGAGGAAGATTACAAGAACGGGTAGCGAGGCAAGGGAAAAAAAATGAAAGAATTGAAGCAGAAATGTATGTAGAAGTGAAAAAAAAAAAATGAGGAAAAAGTGAGAACAAGGAGGGAAAAGTAAAATTCAAAACATATGTATAAGTTCTTCTAAAAGAAAAAAAAAAAAAAAAAAAAACGTGTAAAAAAAAGCGTGAAAGAAATTGTATTAATAAACTATATTAAAAAAGATCTAATTAAACCTTACTTTAATGACTTTTTCCTTAAATGTCTTTTAGAAACCCTAAACTTCCCCCTTTTTTTTTTCCTTTCGCAAAATTTGCAGTATTGTTATTCGTCTCGCTTCATTCTGAAATCTGAACACAGAGACTTATGAAATTCCGTACTAGGAGAATTCCGTACTAGGAGAGATTCCGTACTAGATGCTCTAAAAGTTCGTACTTTTCAATGTCTGAAAGTGCAGAAGTACTTGGGATTCCCATGTTTCTTGTCGTCGAGCCTTTTCGCAATATTGTACATTCCGTATCAGCAAACTATTGAAATGTACCCACGTGGCTTAATTTTATTCTTCGACGAATGATAATTAATAGTTGTCTTACACAATCTATGACTTCCCACGCGTGAACTATTATCCGATTCGGTGAACGTTGCAGAAACAGACGGCAAAAAGTACCTCCACCCTTGAGTGTGTACGAAATTTTGTCGCGATTACACGCTCCTTTATGGAGGTAAAGACAACGAGTCTACAACGGACAAAAATGAGATTACCGTACGCACGGTCTTGGATTACAGTACAGTGTCCTGCCGTACGGTGTGTAAATTTTCGCACAGCGACAATCCGTGAAAACGGGGAAAGTATCCAATTTGAGATCTAAAATTTTCACGGCCGTCAGTAGACGGTTTGACGCGGAAGGGATTTTCCGATTTTGAACGCCAGCCGTGTGTGGCCAGAGTATAGGACCGTACTTTTTAGGGTTCTGCAGAGCGTGAGACACGTGTCATTCAGTAACGGTATAGCATTAACCCTGTCTTCAAGCGCTCAAAGAATTAGGTCGTAATTTGTATAGAGAACAGAGTCGTGACGAGTGTACGGTCAGGTTTAGGGTGAAAACTGTACGGTAAATTATAAATTACAGGTGGAAATAGGATAACTCAATTAATGCATTTCTAGCTTTAGGGTTTTAAATTAGGGTTAACGACGGTGATTTTCCAAATTGACGATTAGGTTTAGGGTTTTTGTAAAGGTTTAGTGAATGAGAACCTGGTCAGCATTTAGGGTTGGGTAAACTCCAGGGGTTTGTTTTAACTTAACTGACATTTAGGGTTAGGGTTAAGGATTGACTACTGTAGCGTCTAACGGTTCAGGGTTCGGAGTTTAGAATCTAAGACTTAGGGTTTTGGAGTTAGGGTTTGACGCCACCATGATGGGCATGAGGGGTCGAGCTTTGGTCTCTCTTCGGCTTCGGGCGGCTTCTGCGTCTAAAGCACCAGCTAAAAAGAAAGGGAAGGGAGATTGTAAGTATTATGATTAACGTTTTATTTGAGTATTTTGTTTTGTTAACATTCTGACAAGTTGATTTGTTAAGATTTACGTGAGAATTTATTTGTTAACATTTTTATTTGAGTCTTTTATTTGTTATCATTGTATTTTATGAGCATCATTTAAGAGTTACAGCCTATAACATATTTTAGGGTTTAGCTGATAAAGCACAAGAGGTGTGTCTGCATTTGGGTGCCATGTATTGGGAGGAAAAGAAATGATTTTTTTCTGTATCGTTTTTTTTTTTTATGTTCAGTAGTGGCGGTTGTATCGGGATTGCAAATGTCGCCTATTGTTTTCATATAATTGTTTTTCACCTTTTAGGTTAAAATGAATATGCTTTGGCGGATTGCCGCTGACGGTTAAGTTGAACATAATTAGTAATTTAGATTTATGCTCTCTGTTTTTAAAACACCACTCAATGTGAATGTTTCAATCTTTGAATCGTTGTCCGCTAGAAATCTCACATTATATATATAAAAATTATACATTTTGAATATATGTATATGCATGCACATTTATGTATATGTATGTATAATGTATATATGTATATATGTATATATATATATATGCATATGTGTGTGTATGCATACATATCTTTTGTGCAGGCATCTAAGTAGCAATCACTTAGTAACTTACTGTCGCCCCAATAATAATAAACAGAATAGATACAAGAATATATCTGTACAGTTACTTATTTATATAGTAGGTGTTAAGTTCATTTACATAGTTAGATGTAAATATACACCCATTCATGCTGTTCTCGCATTCCATTCTCCATTTGAGTTTTTGTTGTTGGCTTTGTCTTTTCCTTTTTCTTTTTTTCTTTGTCCATTTTTTTGGTTAAGTCTATGTAGTGATAATTGCATGTATATGGTACCTTTGCCATGTGAGATGCGCTATGTGACATTTGTCTCTGATTAAAAGCCTATTATGTGACATTTGTTTCTTGTTGAATGCGTGTTCGCCTTTTACTAAAACTACATCCTGTGAGTCTCTTATACTTGCTGTCCTTTTGTTTTCTGCCAGCTGGCCCGGTAGCGCCACCTGTCAGCAAGGAGATCCGGTCTCAGTTTGTTGTTGGAGCGAACGTTTTGAAAGAGGGAAGCGATCCACCTGTTAAGGATGATAGGTTTGTTTCATTTGACTCTTCCTTCCAGGGCTTTAGAGGTCATGTTTTTTGTTTTGACCGTAAAAGAGTTATGAAAGAGACGTGATACATGAATCGGGCAAAAAAATTGGGAGATGACACGGAAAGAAATGCTTGGTGTTTCTTGAGTTTGATTTAGTGTGATTGGACGCTAATTGCAAAAGAATGGTTTTTGGTTGTCTTTTTGTTAAATTTATTAATGTGAAGCAATCTGTTGGTTTCTGATGGTTTTTCTTTATTTGGAGTGATTCATTTCTATAGCTGACATACTGAAACTGAAATTGAAATTTAAATTGAGATTGAAATTGAATTAAAAATTGAAATCGAATTGAAATTGTATGAAATTTAAATCGAAATTGAGAGTTAAAGGGAAAATGAAATTGAAAGTGAACGGTAATCGAAACCGAAACCAAAACCAAAACCGAAACTGATACTGAAACCAAAAACCGGAACCAAAACCGATACCGACACCGAAATTGTAACTGAAACTGATTGGGACTGATTTAACTTCCTTTGGATAAGGGCTGTGTTTGGATGAGTTTCCTTTTTGCCTTTTTCAATTGTTTGTGTCGTGACACAGTGAGTATCCTGACTGGCTATGGAAGCTTTTGGACAAAGAGGCCGCCTTGAGTGAGTTAAAACGAAAGGAAATGAGTACTTTGGAGGTACCAGAGGTGAGAATACCGGTCATTTAACATTTTCTTTTTCTGTGGTTTTCGATGCTTTGTAAGAAGTGCGAGCATGTTTTTTTTTTTTTTTGGAGCATCTGTTGGATTTTTTTATAATTGGAAGAGTTCAATTTGAGCTTCCGATTTTTTAGGAGCATGATTTTTTGCTGTTTTTTGGAGGGTTTTCTAGGGTTTTTTTTATGCTGAACTGGCTTTTGAACTGACACATGGATATTTACAATGGTTTACAATGTATAGCAATGTGATGTCTTTTCTTTTCTTTTCTCTACTTTCCTGTCCTTGTCCTTCCTTTCCTCCCCATCCCTCCCCTCCCCTTCCCTTCCCTCACCTCCCTTCCCTTCCCTCCCTCCCCTCCCTTATATTGGGATTGTATGGATTGTTTTCTGTGGTGCAGTTGCAAAGAATGGTGAAGTTGGAGAACAGAGTGAAGATAAAAGAAAACAATTCATTGAAAGCAAAGGCTTAAATTAGTGTGAAACAAGTACAGTTTTTAGAATCGTCACAAGCTAAAATATTCAAAAAAAATAAAATAGTCACATGCAAGAAGTGAAGATAGAGTCTTCTCAAATGCGAAAGTGTCGGCCAATTTTGCTAGTCATATTTTGTTCCGTTCTTTTTCCGTTCCGTTCCGTTCCATTGAGTTTTTGGATATTGTTCACAATGTGTACAAAATGAATAAAGGATGAAAGCAAAATACGAACAAACTTTCAAGAGTTCGGAGGTTTATTTAGTGTTGTCAATTTTTTGTCTATTCTGTTTCTCTATTTGAAGGTGTACAAGTGTCAGCAGTTGATTGAATGACTACACTAAAAATAAATGTTGTGTTTTACATTTTGTACAAGGATACAAAAAGGTATGGCTAATGAAACACTATTTAAGAGGGTTTGTTTTCGCCTTAGTAGCAACTTCAAAGTCCACACGACTCATTTTACCAATTTTATCTCTTTAAGGATTAGCGCCTTATTTAAGCCGTAAACCGACAGCTTGATTCAAATCAGAAGGTCAGATTGATTTAATGAAATACAGTTTCCGTGACATTTTTTTTTGTACGCGGTAATAAACTAATATACCGTGCTATTGTAAGTTTTGAAAATGCTGTATCTATTGACATCAACAAAATGTTTAATTGTACCACTCGGAGGCTTATCCATCCTGCCAGATAATTGAAGGATATCCTCCGCTTGTCGGAGTCTTGGACTTCTGATTGGCTGTAGAAACGAAATTTCGTAACTTCCATTATTAATGCTAAAAATGTTATGGAAAAGCCACGAAAGCCTTGATACTCTTTTGTTCATAAAATTCTTGTCAACGATATGAGTTGCTGCCTTATCGCAAAAAAAAAAAAAAAGGGGTTTGATGTCACTTTGCTCTTTTAGTGGAGATTTCTGTGAAGTTAACACTTATTGGGAAGATGCCTGATGAGGCTAGTTATGAATGGAAGAGGAGAATTTTAACAAAACTGTTCTCTTTTAAAACATTGTATCAGACTTTAATGCAATCATTGTGAATCGTTTTTTTTAATGCTTCACTGCCCATAACTTGAATTCCACTGCTTTTTCCGGGGTAGTCAAAACTACTTTTTTCAACAAAGTGCTTTTCTATTTTAAACATGACATCACGATCGAGGGTGGGACCAATAACTTTCGCTCGTTCCTTCAATCAAAAAAAAAGTTATGCAGTCGTTGAGAAAATTAAACGGCTTTTGTTTGCCCAAATAAATGTTTAACGCTAAAGCTAGAGAAATTGACAAATGATCTATCTAAATTCATAAGTCAAAGAGAAAAAAAACATGACCACTAATATGAAAGCACCCAATCCAGAAACAAATCCCTCATGGTATCTTCTTTCCATGAATGTTGTCTATGACTATAGACAGACTCTTAGCTCCAGTCCAAACTCCAAAAAAGGACAAAAAAAAGGTCGTAAAATGAAACCTCACAAGCATACAAACACTGGTTTCAGAAAGACTATCATTAGACTCCATTATGAAATATTCCCTGAAAACTTCCTAGAATAACTGTAACTGTTTATAGAAACCTCCTCACATATTATTGCATATGGTGAGAAACTTTATTAATCCATTAACTTTCTTTTCATTCGTTTTTCCTTTCTAACGAGATTGCAATTACACCGTCAATCATTATCACAAAATATATTAGTGTAAATGAAAAAAAAGGGACATACTAAATTAGTTTGATGAAAACGTGCCTTATATCGTATGTAGTTTTTCCTAAAACTTCTCATAATTTATGCCAAAAAAAATCGCGACAGACTGAGTGTTATCAACTCTAATAGCAATGGGACTGGGATTATTTCCTCGAATTAGAAAAAGACACACGCATAAAAAACTCGAGTTAATCGAGTAAATCCCAATAAACACCTTTCATTTTTTTTTTCCAATTAGCCAAATTGCAATACTTCTAAGTTCTTTACATGCGAGCAAAAATGAAAAGATAAGGGAAGTCAAAATTTTACCTGGCATCATTTTTGACTTCGAAATCTTTTAACCTTGATTTTGAAAACATTTACCAAAATGGATTTGAATTTTGGACACTCCGTTTTGTTTTTTTATTTTTACCTTTTTTTGCTCTTCTTCTTTTCCTTCTCCTTCGCTATTTGCAAAATGTAACTAATGTTAATTCACAAAGATAAAAATTTTAAGGTTCAAAAAAAAAAAAAAAATCTTTTGCAACATGCCATTTATTAAGACTTCATTCCATAGATTTAAAACACAAAATCGAAATCGTATCAAACATGGGAATTCAAAATAAAAATCAAAAAATTCAAATTACACTGTAAATCACTATTAGCATTAATAACACTAATTCCGTACCCATTTCTTTTGCCCTCTGACCACAAAATAGTGTTAATAACACCAACTATTTTTCCTTAACCCTGATTCTTTAAACGGTTCAAAACCAGTCCGTCATTGGGAACTGGAATTAAAATTGACATTAATCCTACCCTAAAAATATTTATTTTCTCTAATAGCGATCACGATATAGTACAAAAAGGAATTTCAAATTGTATCACAAAAATATCTTCAAGTCCACAGGAGATGCATCGCACCCCCTTTTCCCCTCCCCTCCCTCCCCTCCCCCTCCCCTCCCCTCCCTTTCAGAAAACTTGCCAATGCAAATGCCAAAATATGAACTGAAACTTTTCTCTCCAATCAAAAAACAAACAAATTAATCAAGAAATTAATTATAAAAAACGAAAAAAAAAAAAAAAGTAAAGCCGAGGAACCTCCACACCTTTCCAACCGAGTTCCTTTAACGTCTCCAAAAACCCTTTTGCCTCCTTTGATTGTTTTCTCAAATTTTCGTTCTCCTCTCTTTTTCCTTTGAATTGTCGTGTTTTTTAAACCTCTAGTTGTTAAATTAACTGTTGTCTATGTCAATTGGTTCTTCTTTAACTTTAATATGAGGAGGAAAAACTTTTTTGGGGGAAGAAACAGGTTCGACTTTCACCTTATTCGTAACATTATCCACTCTAAAAGGATGAGGAAAATCGGGCTCCAATCCCTCCTCTATTTTTACTTTAATTTTATTTTTTTCGGAAGGTTCCTTGGACGAATCGAGATTCACCACTTCTGCCAAAACCTGTGACCCGGAAAAAAAAAAAATGATACAGATATTAGTGTGGATATTTGTAAACGATCAACTTCTTCCCGTTTGGGTACGATTTTAGTATCTAGACTAAGGAAGGGAACTCAATATACCATAATCGATCGTCAATGAAATTTGACTTTTTGGTAAAAAAAAATGAAAAAATATTCGGACATATCCGGATATTCGCCGAGAATGTCGAATATTATGTACTTTTTTAGGGTTTGGTAAGTAACAAACTATTGTGAGTCTCCAGCAGTTTTTGTTTCAAGTCTGACATCGTAAAACATTACTACCCTTAAGAATATATCGTGGGGTTTATTTATGCAGTATGTGTTATTAACTCTAATATAGGTCCCTTACCAAAAAAGCGTTAAGAAAAAAACGATTGGTATCACAAACGCTGTTTTTTTCTGTTCAGGAGCCAAAAAAAGAAAAAAAACTGGCACCGAATTTTTGATATTAACAATAATAACGATTCATTTCAGTTATTCAACTCCAATCTTTCTGTTTTTTTCTCTCAACCTACTGACTTCTTCTTTCTTGTTTCACCTCAAAATTCAAGTCTTCACAATCTGCTGACTATTAGTACTTTCCTCTGATTTCTCATGACCTTTATCGTGGATTCTTTTTATAGAGATGACTACTTTTTCCAATGACTTCGTCTTTAAACTGTTATTATTTTCTGTTCGATTCGTCTTCCCTATAGAAAAGACAAAAAAACCTCCACATCTGATAAATAATTGTACTTTTGATATGCAATAGGGATGAACAAACATCCAACATATTTTGCAACTTGTATTGTTATATTGTCCTCTATATATTTACATATATATACATACATATAAAATATATACATATATATGTACACTACACTATTTCTGCATTACTATTTTGTTTCTACCACACTATTTTGTTTCTACCACACTATTTTTCTGTCGCACTATTTTTATGTCACACTCTTATTAGTGTCGCACTATTTTTATGTCACACTCTTATTAGTTTGCAGTTGCCAGTTTTCAGTTTTGCAGTCTTATGTTTTCAAATAAACAAATTAAAACACCTCAAATTCTAACACAAAACTTTTAAAAATCCCAAATACATAACACAGCTATTGGTTACACACGGAACTCCTCACATAACACATTTACAAACATAATTCATAAAAAAAAGTTATTTTATATCAACTCTTTTACATAACATTACAATAATGAAAGGAAAGGAAAAAAAATAACCTTGTATAAAGTACAAGGGGTAAACTTTTAAATAACTTTATTCTACTTAGGATTCTAATTTGGGTTAAGGTTTTTTTAAGATAACATGATTTGTAGTTAAACAACACATTATGGTCCATAAATTATATACCTTTTTAGTAAATGCTGTGACGACCATGTAATCAGTTTTAAAAAAATAGACCTTTGGGCAGCTGGAAAGTAAAATGTAGTAAAAATATGTGTTTAAAAATACACTTGTGAATTGTTATTAGAGTTACGAAATAATTAGTATGAGGGCTATTTAAGTGCTAATAATTCAATTTCCGGTTCGAATGACGTGGACAATTTTGACTCACTATAAGAATTAATGTTACAACAAAAACAAGTAATATTAATAATGATATTTTGTGTTTAGTGAGCAAAAATAGACGGGACTCAATCAGTGTTAATAACGCCAATGGTGATTCAGAGTGTACTAAACTGAAAAGTACATATAATTATTCACACTAAAAAACGCTGTTGTTCAAATCGTGCGATTTTTTCCTTTTTTTCTGATTGCTACGTATAATTCGTGACTGTTGAAAAAATCGCAAAAAATTGCGATGTACTTTCTGTCCGGTAAACTGAACGGAAAATTTACGGAAACTGTACAGTTTTGTACGGGAAATGTACGGACTTTGACAAAAAGATACGTTGCACTTCGTAGTACTTTCTGTCCGGTAAACTGTACAGCAATTTTACGGAAATGTACGGAATTGTACCAAAAATGTACGGACTATTACGAAAGGAGACGGAAAGTGTACGGAAACTTACAAACTGCGGTATATGTAAAATTAATTTTTGTTTACATGTACGGAAGAGTACAGACGAAAATTCATTAACGATTTTTACGATTTTTTCAAAACGTTCAATGTGTTCGATACGTACAATTCGTCGCGATTGAATCGTTCGCACTAAACGGTGTGAACAACTATGCTAAAAAACGAACAATACTCATATTGAAACGATTTTGTTATTCTTAAAGGAATGTGGATCAATAGTGAGAACGGAAGAGTACAAACGAAATGTGAACTGATATAATCACTTCCCGTTTTTAAAAAAAAGGGAATGCGTGAAACACTTTTAGAACCATAACATTTTTCCTCCAAAAATCACTATGGTCAATTTATGAGTTGGACTTAAACTGAAGGTCACTTGAAAATCTTCTTAAGTGGAATATATATCAATACAAGCTTTCGACTGGTGGACGAGGAAAAATAGCTACAAATTGGTATTAGTGCAGATTTCCATACTTTTAAAATGCATTTTTTGCTACTTCTCTTGCTACTTTTTCGAGAGAGCCATACAAAATTTCAGCCTTAACTCTTCTAGTTCTTTTAGGCATTCAAATCTTGCCAATAATTATAGTCAACCATAGTCAACTCTGGTCAACCAGAGTCAACTCTGGTCAACCATAGTCAACGGTGGTCAACCATAGTCAACATTGGCCGAAAGTACTACTAACATTACAAAAACAATGACCAGAGATGCCATGCTCACAAAATAAAATAAAAAGGGAAAGAATCCATACAATATGGTATTCGAATGGATACGAGTTTACAAACCTCGCAATCAGGACCGTTCACTTGAAGGCACTCGAAATCCATGTCAGTTCCAGTTTCCGTTTCCGTTTTTCCAGACACATTCCGTTGAAGCCATGGTTGATAGGAGCCTATCATTGTATGATGCTGATAATAAAACAAAAATAAATAAATAAACAAATAAACTTCATGATGTAGTGCATTTTTAGCATTACGAGAACAGAGAACTGAATACAGAAATAGAGTGTCATTATTTATGCAGTTTATGCATTAAGAAAATAGAGAACAGAGAATTAGAACAAAATTGTTGAGGATGAGATCTTGTAAATGTGTATTTATTAATGTGAGAACAGAAGTCAAAAAAAAAAAAATCTGTCTTACTTTGACATATTCAACCAGGTTTACATCCGGATTGTTTTTGTATTTGCAGTTGCAATCCTTTTACGCAATTAAATTTGGGAAAAAAAAAAAAAAAAAATGGTTAAAAAACATAAATACCTCTAACCAAAAGAAAAAGCCCCTTAAAAGTTTGAGTTGTTTGAAAGGATCAGTTTCCTTTTCGAAGAGAAATCTGAACTCTGCAAAAAGGTTGCCAAAAGAAAGAAAAAAAAAAAAACCACATAAGATGGTTATTCTCAGACATCCGAACTTACAAGGGTTACAACATATAACTAAACAATAGAAAAGGAAGAGGAAAGGACATAAGGAAACTAAAATTTTGAGTTTATATATTGTCTGCAGAAGAATTCGATAATTATGACTTTTTCCAAACGCCCAAGTCAAAAATTTATAAAAAAACACACACACACACACACACCATTTCCCTTTCCTATCTTGTTATAAACCATTGATTTCCCAATTATCCTCCTTCATGATACATTCCTTGCTCCTCTCTTTCTCTCTCCTCCCTCTCTCTCTCCTCCCTCTCCCTCTCCTCCGTATTAAAAAGACCTCTCTCTATCAAAATTTCCTCCGTTTTCTCTAGTCAAAAAAAGTATAAATACCTTACCTTACCTTTATATAGTATGAATACCTTACCAGGATAAGTATCTAAATAAGACATTGCCGATTTATTGGTGACAACATCTCTCCCTCCAAATCGAGTCTCTCTGTGTTTCATTACTTTCCTTCTAAAAAAAACCATTTGCGTCATTTTTTTGAACTCAAATTTGTCAAAAGGTTGTTCAATCGCTAATTCGAGACCTTTTTTGAAAGCTCCATTGTCCACTAATCCTGAAGGAAGTCCAAAAAAATCACAACCCTGTAGAAAAAAGGAAAAACAGAAAGTCAGACAAAGTTTAAACACAGTTTAAACATAGTGAATTAGGAGATATTTTTCTTTCCATTTGAGAGAGAGAGAGAGAGAGAGAGAGAGAGAGAGAGAGAGAGAGAGAGAGAGAGAGAGAGAGAGAGAGAGAGAGAGAGAGAGAGAGTGTGAGAGAGGGAGAGAGAGAGAGAGAGAGAAGTTTGACGTACCGAGACTTTGGAGTTTGTTAATCTCCTCCAAAAAAAGCTCCTTTTTTTGTCAATTCCTCCTTCTTCCTCGGATGTCGAATGCTCATCAAACTCTTCTCTTTTCTTCTCCTTCTCTTCTTCGAATCCTCCTTCCTCCATATTTTTCTTCCCACCTTCTCCATGTCCAGAATTTCCTTCCTCTTCCTCTTCAGTTTCTTCTTCTAAATTGATTGGACAATCTGCACTATTTCCATATTTCCATAGGGTTTTCCCATCCTTACTTGTTATTTTTTCACTATCTTTTTCATTTTTTTTTAAATTGTTCAAATCATATGTCTCTTCTCCTACAATTTCCTCACTCTCCAGTCCACTTTTCCTAAGAAAATTCTTTTCCTCCTCCTCACTACCCATATCTTCAGAACTATTTTGTTCAAACTCCATCTCCTCCTCTTCCACCTCGCTGTCTCCCTCCAACTCCTCTGTTTCAGATTCAATTTTTTTATCTTCAAAACCATTTTCTTCATCCTCTATCTCCTCCTCCTCTTCATCCTCGCTTCCCTCCTCCCCTTCCTCCTCACTTCCACTCTCCAACTCTGTGTCAAAATCTAAATTGTCTGTATCAGAATTTTCAAATTCACTATGTCCCTCCTCCAATATTTCCTCAACAGAATCATCTTGAAATTCCTCTCCTTCAAATACTTTCTCTTGAAATATTTTTTGAAATGTTTCTTTCTTCCTCCTCCATGTTCTCCTTCCTTTCTGAACTGTATACGATCCCAAACCTAAGGCACAAAGAGCAACAACTTTTCCACCTCCTCCTCTTCCTACTACTACTCCTCCTACTTCTGCTCCTACTACTCCTCTTACTTCTTCTCCTTCTTCTACTACTCCTACTCCTCCTCCTACTCCTACTTTTACTTCTACTCCTCCCACTCTTACTTCTACTCCTACTCCTACTCCTACTCCTACTCCTCTTACTCCTACTCCTACTTCTACTTCTAATCCTACTCCTACTCCCCTTACTCCTACTCCTCCTACTCCTCCTACTCCTCCTACTCCTCCTCCTACTCCTCCTAGTACTTCTCCTCCTCTTGCCCATCCTTTCCCAACTTTTCTTTTTGCAATATCCTCGGACGACTCCTTTGTCACTTTATGAATTAAATAATCGTGGGCGCTATTGAACCCCTTTTCTAGAGCTTCACGAATTATTTGATTCGTTGGTTTTAATCCTTGTGATTTACGACAAAAACTGCAATTGCAACTGTATTTAAGAAAAACAAAAAAAAAACATAATATAAACAATAAGGGAACAATAAGGGATTAGAACAAGGAAAATCGATTGAAAAAAAAAAAACAAAGGGGAGCATCAAATTAAGGGAACGATGAATCGTTAAAAAAAAAGGATAAAGATTTCAAAAAGGAAACAGTTTCAGAAACGTTAGAAGGAAAAGGTAAAAAGAAATTATAGCTATAGGATAAAAAAAGCGTCAGAGATTGAACAGAAATTATAACAAAAGGATAAAACAAGGAAAAGTTGAAGAACATTTAATAATAGAAGAAAAGAAGGAAAAAACTGAAAAAAAGTGCGGTAAAACAGAAAAACAAAGGAAAGATGATATGAAGATACAATAACACCAAAAAAACAAGAAAAGGTAAAATTCAAGTTTTCAATCATAGGACAAAAACAAGGAGACCATTTAAGACAATTATAGTAAAAAAAGAACGATAAAAAACAAAACAAAAATTGCAATTGTAAAAGAAAAGACACTGTTGAAAAAACTCTCTAAATATTGGCAGAGTTTTTAACATGCCTAGTGTACAAAATGACTTATAAATGTTACTAAAAAAAAAACCACAAAGTCGCATAAACTTCTCCTTTCCTTCTTAAAAAAACTTTATTTTAGAAGTATTGGTATTAGTTAGACCA
>JBBHKE010003155.1:114332-256832 GCA_037447655.1 Zygnema cylindricum | reverse complement strand
CCAATGTATAAGGTCATACAGCAACATCACATGTAAACACCAATTCCAAAATTTCGCCAATGTAGGCTACGATTAATCTATCTCACGCGTCAAATGTCAACGTTGACACCAAACTTTTCAAGTTAAAAAATAGATTTCCCAAAATTACCAAGTGGGATCCGAGCAGAATGGCCGGAGCCGATGGATTTGGTCCATCAATGCGCCCATGTACATTGCCCACTCCATCCATCCACCTGCACTCCTCTCCCTCCACCCCCTACCAGCGTCTGTTATTATTGGACAACTAGAGAGAGAGGAGAATGGAGGGAGGTGGAGAGAGAGAGTCCGATTCCCCTTAAAAAGATTATTTAGATAGATTTTGATATATATATATATATATATATATATATATATATATATATATATATATATATATGTTGACAACCCAAATGTTTTCTTAAAACTTGCAATAGAGTTCCTAAACTTTTTGACACATAGCAGTACGCTTCCAGCGTATGAAAGAGGGAAAAAGAGGAGGGAAAAAGAAAAGGGGAGGAGAGCAAGGAGGTTGCATTGAGAGAGCGAGAGGGGAAAAGAAGAGCTAGAGGCAGAGGAAGAGCGAAATCGACAGGGACAGGGAGAGAGCGAGAGAGCAGTCCCTCTTAGGAAGAGAAACAGAAGGATAAGGGGAACGTGAGAGATGAGAATATGACAATGGGGGGGAGAGAGAGAGAGAGAGAGAGAGAGAGAGAGGGGGAGAGAGATAGAGCGAGGAGGAGAGGGAGAGGCAAAAGGGCCCACGTGCGCAGACCAGCCTCCTGCATCCATCTGTCCAAAATTCTCGCTGCCCGAAGTCCCGCGGGGCTCAAAAAAGTTCTCTGGAGACTGCCCTCCACGTCACTCACCTGCAGACAATTTTGATGACGTCAGCACATCCAGTTGTTCAACAGGGAAGAAATCATTTGCATCTAGACGCCCTCAAAAAAGTTACAGGTGGGAGGCACAAAATGACAAAAAAAGGCACATCAAAAAGTGACATGTGGCAAACTTCAGTACTGGATAAAAACCCTAGGACAAAGAGAGAGAGGGAGGAGGGATTTAAAAAGGGGCAGAGAAAGGGAGGAAGATATATTGAGAAACAGAGAGAGGGAGAAAAAGAAACTGAGATTGAGAAAGACAAATGAATTGGAAAAGAGAGGGGAGAGAGAGAGAGAGAGAGAGAGAGAGAGAGAGAGAGAGCGAGAGAGAGAGAGAGAGAGAGAGATTAAGAAAGAAAGTGGAATGAAAAAAAAGAGAGGGAGAGAGCCTGCCTTGCCCAACTGTAAAAGACGATCAAAAGGTTCGTCCTGTAGCACCTCTCGGAGGGACTCCAGGCTGGCAGCTGCAGCCAGCTGTCCCAACATGACACGTGTCATCAACAAGGCATAACGGAACGCATAAAAACCCCAGTTTCTGTTGCTACAATTTTGAAGAAATCCAGCATCCTGCTGATCGTAAATCACTATGCGACATTAACGGAATGCATAGAAACACTAATACTATCTCAGCATTTTTAATGTGGATATTATTAGCAAGTTCTTTAATGTGTGCGATCATTTTATACCCACAATAATGTCCGTGAAAGTATTTGATGCCCAGAAAACAGTCAAATCGTTCATCCTCGATTAGTGTGATCCCCACAGTTTATAAATTCGTAGGCAATTCCGTTTAGTGCAAGGACATGAATTACGGTGGAATTCATCTAATTTGGGAGAGTAGTATAAACAATAATGTGGATTCACAATCTCTTGTAAGCTTTGTTACAAACTTGCTAACACAACCAACACAACTACTATTCCATACAGCAATTGTTGTCGTGTGAAATCCATATGTCTGTTAATTATGAAACGAAACCAATCTTTAAAACCTCACTATTGTTAGTGTGGATTGGCAAAGGAATCATGCAACTAAAATTTATCAACAAAATCCACACTAATTATAGTGCACAGTTTAGCGTTTTAAGCCAACAGTGTTAATTTTGAATTTGTTTTTCTGCATGATAATATTAGTCGATACATAGTTCGAATTCCACGATTTTGATGCTTAAACAAATTTAGATCCAAAGGCCAAATTTTGTTCAAAAAGGAAATTTGTTTAACACATTTGGAGTTGAATTATGGTACAAAAAACAATGACGTAAAAGTGAAAAGCTTAACGGACATGAATGATATGAATTTCATACTATACTTTATATTTTAAGAGCTTCAGAACCCATCTATTTTACACTCACTGGCAACCCAAATTAGGATTATAATTATAATTATAGTAAACAACAACAACAAGTAAACTAATTGTAAATATCTACCCGAAGCTAATTCAGTTTTCAATTTCCTCTTAAAAATCGTAACAGTATCAATTTGAAAGTATATGCTTGTCACTGGAGAAACATTAAACATGATCAAACGTCCCGGGCTAACGTTTAAATCTTAATAAACGATTAAACTTTAAGAGTTTATTGTAGAGTAACAATGGTTTATTGGTTAAAACGGTTCAATTACAGGATAAAGCTGCTGAATTGGAGTAAAACAATTTATTCTGTGGTAAAAACGGTTGTGAAGTACAACAAATTCAGAGAAACAGTAAAAAAAAAAAATCGTCTATTCATATTCTCTAAAAGGAATCATTAAAAACCATTCTAATCAAATTAAAGTTTCAATACGTCTATAAATTCTTATGATACTATATGGTTCTAAAACAATAATAACAATGAACAAAAGACGGCATATATTAAGACAACTTTTAAATGCACACTACAAATACGACTATTTAAACCAGATAGTCTCAGAATTAATGTGATCTAAAACCCCCTACAAAGAAAAAAACGAGCAACAACATCGTAAAAATTACAGCAACGAAACACCGAACTTGACGAATTGAACTTTGATAAATAAAAAAACGGAAAAAACAAAAAAAAACGGAAAAAACAAATAAAAAAACGTTGGAAGTCAGAGACGAAATAGAACGCTTAAACACTATTTGGGTGTTTCGTGTGCGCTGGCGAAAAATTAAAAAGTTCCAAATGGAGCAGTCACAGGTTAAATCTGGAGAGGGAGAGGGAGAGGGAGAGGGAGAGGGAGAGGGAGAGGGAGAAGAACGGAATTGTACGGATGCTGTACATACGTTGCTCTACTGCGGCATCGGAACAAACGTCCACTTGAGCCCCTTCGACCAATAAGCCGCTGCCACGTGTCATAATCGGATAAAAAATAAAGATATTTAAAGAAAATAGTATCAAAATAAGGAATTTAGAGAAAAACCCATCACCAATTCTAGCCATGGCTTCTGACAAGGAAGAGGGAGAGGCTCCTGGAAAGTGGAAAGTTGTAAAAAAATGCAAGCTGGCGGCAGAACAGGGTCTTTAAAGTTTTTCAAAAAGCGGGCAGCGGATTCAGAAACGTTTTGAGGCCGGGCAGACGGTACAAAAAGTACACTTTTGAAGCTGCCCGAAAAGTAAAAAACCATTCAAGTACAACAAATCTGTTTCACCATGAGTTGAACATCTCGTCTGTCACGTCACGAAGCGTCACGTCTGGCGAAGGAAAGCAGTTATTGGTAAAGAGTACGTCCGCGGCTCGAAACAATGCGGCTTATTTGGCGCACGTGGCAGTTTTTGAATGATGAATGGAATCACATGGCTAGCTGCACCAGAATAATATTGCCACGTAGGACGTAGTTTTGCTTTAGTGTGAATGGACGGCTTAGAAAGCGCGAGGAAAGGAGTCGGCAGTTTCGTGAGAAGTGCGCGTTAGAATCACGCTATCGCTGATGCAAAAGTTGGCGGGAAGCTGCTTTTGGAATTTGAACGACGTTAGGCCCAGGACAGTAAACCTAAAGTCACTATTAGTGTTTAACGTATTTTTAAACGGACACACATGTCAAATTGTAATTCTGACGGTTGCGATTGAAAATTAAGATTCTCAGGTACCGATTGACGGTCTCAAACTGAAAATCGGACAATAATGTACGAAGAAAATATGTTTTATGTGGCGAAGAATTTATTAAACACTTAGGGTGGACTTCCATTAGCGAAAAAGTGGGGTTTTTTACTGAAGGCCGTACCGTTTCGTACAGGTTCGTACAGAAATATATATTTTTCAACGAAAACAACATTACAGAAAATTGTCCAAGGTTGTAGGCGTAAATTAGGACCGTCGGATTTTAATTACACTTTATATCCGTGATGCCGCGTCACTAACCTACAGTTTTCTAAGACCGTGCACAGTGAGGACAATTCTCGAATACAGAACGTGTAAAAATAGGCCGCGTGGAAAAGGTAAAAAAAATCCACGATGAGCGCGCGTGTATGTGCGTACACGTCGCAAGGGCCATGTGCCTTTCGCCAGGGTGGCTGCGAATCAGCCGAAATTATTCCGTCACGCTCCCACCATCAAAGTTTGCTGCCGCCTTTTTGTCGTTGCGTTTTGAAATTTTGGGTAGTACATTTAATGCCCTCTGTACGAGTCATTAATTACCTCCGCTGGTACAGATATTATATTCCTTTACTCTAATAGCGATTGATGGTGTAGTGTTAAAAGTTAAAACCATAGTTCAAAAGTAGGTGTTTTTATGGTAGGCCTTTGGTAGGCGCACAAAACTTGGCACAAAAATTGCGTAGAGTAGGCATACTGTATGGGTGTGCGTTTGTGCACACTTTTGTACGAACGTACGAATCTGACGTATGATCATATTACAGTGCACGCCGCTGGACGAAATTTCAGCGAATTGACACAGCGTAGGATGAGTTGTGTTATGGGCTTTTCATGTGATCTTCTTACATCGCTACTTTGATCAGCGACCGTCCGATCGTTCTAATATGACGGTATTAATAAAAAATACCTAAAAACTCACAGATTTATTTTTTTTGTCCGAATATTTTTCAAAATTTAGACATGACGTTTAATTCTCTATCGATCGATGTGCAACTCAACCCTGTTAATATTATTTTTCATTTTGCGACCAATACAATATGGGTCTTAAAGTCATATTGTATGAGCCTACTTTCACCTACTTTTGAACTATGGTTAAAACACAGTTCTAAAGTTACTGTATAAAACATCCTTTAGTGTGTACAAAAGTGAATTGAACCTTTGTAGGTTTACATATATTTAGTGCAAGTAGTGAACGTTAAACAAAACCCTCTAACCTCAAGATAGTCAATCAACCCTAAAGAAAACCCATTCTAACAACTCAGTCGCTCGCTCCTTTCAGAGTCATCAAGTTTCCACATCATGTACCTCCTCATGTAGTCCTCTCCACTTCTACACCCATAACAATTTGTGTTCTTGCCTTGAATGTGGCAAGTCGTGTGCTTCCATAGATAGTTTAACAAAGACATTTGGAGGCACTTCCAAATCCATGCCACTCTACTCGATTTGTACTCTATATGAATGTACGATATAATGTTTTTGAGTCGATATGAAAACAAACATATGAGGGGAACAATTGCGAACTAATCGAAATAAACCTTATTTTGGTGACTGGCGATTGGCCGAATGTTGCACGCATGCCATTGGAGGAACTTTACACTCTTGAGAGTATAATTGTTGTTTTATTCTACAAGTACGTAAGATCATTCATTCTTCATAACATGACTATTTTACAACTATTTATACATTCTATGAACCTACATTAGTTTTTTTACTTTTAACAGTTGCACAGTACTACTAGTTAGGCTTAGCGAATCAACCTCTTTTATTTTACTATTTGGGGGTTAGTACAACTTTGTTTTAGAGGGCCCTCGACTATACTTTCACTTCCTAACAAGGCTCCACACTCATTTTCCCTTGGAAGATCACTACATTTTTTATCAATTGAATTTTTCTTTTGTGATTTGTTATTAATGTTCTCCCGTGAATATCGGTAATCTGTGTGTTGGTCAAGCTTGCTTAGTCGTGCATTTCTCTACCATTTGTTGATGTTTGGTTGACCCAAACTTTTAAGTTATGGGCCCACATGGCAACCTGAAGAGTTTTGAAAGCATCAACTATGGAAATGTTGTACTCAAGCAGCACTTCGATAGATATGTTTTTTTTGCATTGTGACCAAGACCATGAAACCATATTTCCCTAAATAACACTAAACCGGTTCCTAAAAGATAAATGTTGTCGTTCTTATTGTTAGACTCACAATGATTACGGTTATATTGAAGATATTGCAACAATAACAAGTTGTCATTTATTGTAATTTGTCATGTCTTGTAAAATGCCACACGAGTTAAATGAAGATCATCTCACTCGATCAAAGAACCATCAAGATCAATGTTTACAATTAAACCTTTTACTTCTATTTGTTTAATCTCTTGTGACATTTTTCTTTTCCTTGTGCTTTTCGTTGTTTCGATGGTTTACCATAGCACGTTTTTCATAAAGCTTATTACTTAAATTGCTACATTCTCCATTATTTCAGTTCCCTTTTTCATCAGATTCTTTACCATCGTGCTCCCCCGGACTCGGGGGACGTACGAGGTTGCTTTTCATAGATCCTTTAGTTCCATTGAGGTTTGGTTAAGTACACCGCTATTTGATCTATGTGTTGAAAAATAAAATTCGCCACTTAAAACATATTTTCTTTGTCGGGCTGTCAATCGGAAGGTTACGATTGGAAGATTAGACACTCACCTGCCTATTGGCAGTCTAGTGTGCACGGAGAAAATATGTTTTAATTGGCGAAAAATACTTTAATACTAGAAACGATTAGCGGTGTAGTGTTTGTTTAATCGCACTATTTTGTCTTTCCTAGAATACATTAGTTTGTCGCTTCTTTGAGTGTTATAGTTTTACGTGCCTTTTTTCATGTTTTGTCATTTGTTTTTTCGATTCTTTTGGCTTGTTTCTTCTCTTTGCCCATCTTCCCTCCACATGTAGTTTTTCAGTTAGTTTTTTCGTTTTAGCATTGCCACCCCATTTAGTTCCCATGGACTCAGATGGTTTATCATCGCTCTTTTCCAATGTATCACATCAATCACATAGAAAGGTCTTTAACTTGTTAACATTGTAACATATAGTACGTTTGTTTCAGTGCATTCGTCCGTATAAAGTGCGTACGGAACAGTACTATGTCAAAAGTCAAAAAATCATTGCCAGGAATCGCTGTCCTCCCTCTTTATCCTTTTAGAGTTTCCGCCTATCCACACTAAAAGCTGTAGGAACTTGTGGTCTTTGTGGCGCAGAAAAAGACAACTTTTTACCAAAATATAAATCACATGCCACTCAAATACCAATCGCAAAAGTAAAAAACCGCATAAAAAAAATCACTAAAATTTGACAATGTTACTAAAATAAGTGAAACACAAGCACATTGAAGAAGCTGTCGGAAGATAAAAACAAAAAAAAACAAAAAAAACAAAAACTGGTAAAATAGAAAGCAAATTCTCAGTAATAATCGACAAAACATAAAAGAAATATGGAAAAAAAAAATTATCACCCAAATTGAGCAAAATAATCTGCCAGAGGATGTGCTGTTAACAAAAAAGCTTTGGAAAATAGGTGGAAACCAAGCTCCTCCTATATATGAAAAATTATCGTATTAAGAAAGCCATGAAAGTAAAAATACAAAAAATACAAAAAAAAACAAACATCCAGATTTAGAATAATAGTCAACAAAACAAAAAAAAAACAACATAAAAACAAAAACACAGAAACAAAAAAAACAAAACAAAAAAAAACTAAAAAACACTGCAAATACATTCACATATACAAATTGTCGATTTTTTGTTTTACTTCATTAATTCAGAGACAAATCACACATTTACATCACAAGAGGGAGGGAGGGAGGAGGGGGGGAGAGAGAGAGAGAAGATGAAAGAAGATCTACAAGAAAAAAAACTTTCATAAAAGAAACAGAAGAAAAAAAGTAAAAAAAACATGGTTTTTCCAGTTTCCTCCGGTACCTTCCTCTTTTGAAAACCCAACCTTGAAATGCCCTAAATAAAAAACCAAAATAAACTTCAAAAAAAAGCTTAAAAAAAAAAAAAAACTTTGAAAGCCTCACAAAAAATCCTAATCTCCAATAATCGCTAAAACAAAGCCCCCCAAATCCTAAAAAAACTAAAAACCCCTAAAATAAATCCCAAAAACCCTAACGAAAACCTAAACCCCCCAAACCCGAAAAAAATGCAGAAAACCCATTAAAAAAGAGCCCAAAATATCCCTAAAGAGACCCAAAACCCCAAATAAATAAAAACTCAAAACCCCATTATTCCTAAAAAAACCCAAAAACCCAAAAAAACCCTAAAAGACTAAATAGAAACCCAAAAAAACTCTAAAAAAAAAAACCATAAATTTAAAGACAAAAAAAAAAATCTAAAAAAAAAAAAAAAATCTTCTCCCTTCCATCCTTCTTCCTTTTTCCGATTCTTAAGGGTAGAGAGAGAGAAAGAGAGCGAGAGAGAGGGAGAGAGGTGGTCACAGCCTCGTCTACCTCCTTCGTCCTTCCAGATCCCCAAAAAGTCGAGCCCTTCTCTATAATCCCTAAAGAGACCCAAAACCCCTAATAAAAAAAAACTCAAAACCCCATTATTCCTAAAAAACCGCAAAAACCCAAAAAAAGCCCTAAAAGACTAATAGAAACCATAAAAAAACTCTAAAAAAAAAAACCCTGAATTCAAAAAAAAAAAACTTAAATAAAAAACAAAATCTTCTCCCTTCCATCTCCCTCCTCCTTCCATCCTTCTTCCTTTTTCCGATTAGAGAGAGAGAGAGAGAGAGAGAGAGAGAGAGAAAGAGAGAGAGAGAGAGAGAGAGACTGACCTTTATTGTTGCTTGCTTGCTGTCCCACTCCTAACCGGTTCCCTCCTTGTACACATTGCGGAGACGTGACAATCCGGCATTTCCTGTTTCGGGTTTCTACCCTTGAAGAATAACATAAAGAATGCGTTGGTTTTAACAAAGCAGAAGGGAAACGCTGGACGCAAGTTCTTGAAACCTGTCCAAAAGAAATTCGTTCCCGAGAAAATTGATTTGATGTTACAATTTGTGCTTATTCAGGCATGGATTATGACAGCAAGAATAACAGTTATTTTTTTCCACGGCAGAATGAAACTAGCCACAAAAGAGAAACAAATATCGTTTCATTCGAAACAACTGATAATAATGGAAGCTAAGGTGAAAGGATGTATTGACAATCATGAAAAAGGAGAGGTACATCAGTTTTGGAAGAAACGATTTTTCTAAAACACACACAAAAAAAAAAAAAAAAAAACCCTGAAAAAAGAAACTGGAAACTGGAAACTGAAAACAGAAAAAATAAAACACAAAAACTAAAAACGGAAAAACGGAAAACTGCATAATTGTAACTGAAAAACTAAAAAACAGAAAAACGGAAGAACGGCGAAATCTGAAAAAACTGAAAAAAAAGGTGAAAACAGTAAAAATAAAAGAAGAAAATAAAACAGAGAAGTCGAAATCATACCTGTTTGCTTGGGGGAGGGAGAAGGAGAGGAGTTGGGAGGGGTGCAGAGACAGGAGCTGTGAGGGGAGGAGGGAGAGGAGTTGGGAGGGGTGGAGGGAGAGGAGCTGGGAGGGAGGGGGAGAGGGATAGAGAGGTAGAGGGTGTCCATCCAATATTTCCTTGTCTTCGATTCCTTCGAGTCTTCCTCTCTCGCCTACTTCCTCTCACCTGCCCGAAAAAAAAATAAAAAAATAAAACTCCAAACTGACCAAAAAAAAATAAAAACTGAAAAACGGAAAAACTGAAAAAGGGGAAAACGGAAGAAAAAAGAGAAGAAAATTTGTACCTTTCTGGTTGGGGAAGGGGGAGGGAGAGCGAGAGCAGTCTGGGTAGGGTTCAAGGGAAGAACGGAAAGAAGAAAAAGGGTTGCGGAGGGGGAGAGAGAGAGAGGGCTTAGTCTCTCCCTCTTCCCCTTCGGAGACTCCTCAGAAACTTCCTCTCTCTTCGTCTTTCTCGAAACCTGCGACAAAAAAACAAAATTAAAAAATATAAAAGAAGTTGGATTGAAAAACTGAACTGAATTTTTCAGTTAGAAAAAGACAGGGAAGGTCAAAAAAGGAAAAGGACAAAGGAAGAGAGAGAAGGAGAGAGAGAGAGAACTGAGAATGAACAAACAAAAGAAGGTTTACCTGTCCAGTTGGGAGGGGGGAAGGGAGAGAACTTCGGCGGGAAGGAGGGAGAGAAGTTGGCGGAGGGGGAGACACTCCAGCTTCACACGCGTTCCTCTCTTCCTCTCTCTTTCCATCTCTCTCCACCTTTTTAACTCCCTCTCTCTCCTTTCCCTTCCCTTTATTTTTGACTTCCTCTTCCTTCTTTCCCTTTCTGTCCTCTCTCTCCTTCTCCACTTTCCCAGGATTCTCTCCCTTTCTCTTTCCCTCCTCCGAAAACTGAGAAGAAGATCGGGAGGGGGAATGATCAGAGAGAGAGAGAGAGAGAGAGAGAGAGAGAGAGGGAGAGAGAGGAGGGGACAGCGAGAGGGACAGATAATTTACGATACACATGTTTGCTGGAAAACACGGAAAAGAAAGAAATCTTAACAAAACCAAACCCTAAAAAAAAAACCTAAAAAAAAACTTTACTGCAGAAATTTGAAATAAGTAGGAAGGAGAAGGGGAAGGGGGAGGGAGAAGAGCGAGGGGGTGAGGGACAGGGAGGGATAAGGGGGAGAGGAAAGGAGCAGGAAGAGGGAGGGAGAGGGAGAGAGATGCATTACTAGTTCGCAAAATTTTCAGATGGAGGACCTTTCCGGATTTCAACGATTTGAAGCTGTTGTCACAAAAAGACAAAAAAAAACAGCATCATTAGTCACACAGCTGGTCGAGGGAGAGGGAAAAAAAGAAAGAGACAGAGGGAGGGGAAGGAGTGAGGGAGAGGGGAGAGAGGGGGGGAAGAGGGAACAGAGGGAGGGGAAAGAAAAGAGGGAAGAGAGTGAGAGGGAGAAAAGAGAGAGAGAGAGAGAGAGAGAGAGAGAGAGAGAGAGAGAGAGAGAGAGCAATGGGAAGGGAAAGAGGGAGAGAGGGCAAGGAGGGGAGAGAACAGGATGAAGGGAGAGATGGGAGAGGAGGCCATACAATTTATCACTGGAGACTTTTTTTTCAGATCCGTTTGCAATTATCACTACTTCGCCGTGTGCTTCCCTTTTCCTCTCCTCTTCCTTTCTCTTCTCCTTTTCCTCTCTCTTCTTCTCCTCCTTTCTCTCTTCCTCCCAGAGCCTCCTCTTCTCGTGAAGCTCCCTTAGGTACGAGAGCAGAATGCATACGACAAATACGAGGAATAAGACAAGGAAGTTCGCCACGTCAGACCAGCTAACGACTGCAAACCATTTTATCGTTTCTGCATGGACCTTCGAGCAAGAGAAAAAGACAGAGAGGAGAGGCTCCACAGCCATGGCTGCGAGCCACAGCCAGCTTTCCGCCATGACTTTGTCTCCTAGGAGCAGAAGCGCCATTATCAACATCCCCATCGCCATAGCTTTTGAGAGTTTTCTGTACGAAAATATGTTTTTCAGTGCGAAAACTTGAAAAATACGACCAACTGAATCGGAAATTAGTGTTGTTTCACTGCAAGGACTCTGCGAGGGGAAACTTAGTGCAGAGAGAGAATCGCAAAACCTAAGCTGGAGAAGGTAATAGTGAGATTTAGGCAGTTTACATTGATGGGTTTCTTAAGGAAAACAACCGGGGGATTTAACCCCGAATCTCGCACGTGCGAGATTGAAATCGTTGTTTTTTTAGTGCGAGAGGATAAGGTAGAGAGGCGGCGAGCAGAAAACGCCATAGTTTTGGCGTTTGATTTTCGTTTTTGGCGCGCACTTTCGACGAGGTTTTCGGCTGCACTCGTTTTCGGGAGCGTTGCCACGTGTGATGTTCGGAGCAATGGTCGGTGAGTTATGTCGGTGCACGTGCGCGATAAAACAAAAACTAAACGACTAAAATTTTTATCCGTTTAGAAGGTTCCACAAAAAAAATTTGGCGTGCGACGGAATCGCTCTGAACTGTAACAAAACTATGTCAAAATAACTACGCACTTACACGATAACAAAAAACACTAAACGACAAAACGTTGTTTTCTTCGTCTGGCGGTACAATCCAAGAAAGTGGCGCACAACAGATTCCTGCAACTAATAAAGTAACGGGAATAAAATCAGTAACACGCAAAAAAAAATCAGAAATCAACAGAAGCAAAACTGTCACGTCACCGTGACACAACTGCGAGGCAAGACTAACAGAGCCGTTCCAAATGTATCATAACCGAGACGCAAACGTGACAGATGTAACATAACCGAGACGCAAGCGTGACAAATGTAACGTAACTGAGACACAAACGTGACATCAGAATGACTAAACAAAACTGCGAAATACTGAGAAAAAAAAAGACATAAGTGACATGACAGGGTCGGAATGGGCTGTTGACCCGCCGTTCTATCGCGCCATACCACAAACTACAAAATACGCCACCCAATCCAACATATTTTAGCGTATTCAATACAACATGTTTTGGTGTTCAGTACAGCATGTTTTGGTATTCAGTACGGCGTATTTTAGTGTTCAGTACAGCATGTTTTGGGTATTCAGTCAGCATATTTTTGGTATTCAGTACAATATGATGGCCAGTTTGTGCAGCATGTTTTGACGGGTTTAATGCAGCATGTTTGGTATTCGATCCGGCATATGTCGGCGTATTCAATACAGCATTTTTGGCGTATTCAGTACAACATGTTTTTGAAATTCGATACAGCATGTTTGGTATTCGATCCAGCATGTTTTAGTGTTCGATCCAACATGTTGCTGGTGTTCAGTCCAGCATGTTTTGGTATTCGATCAGCATGTTTTGGCATTCAGTACAGCATGTATCCAGTGTTCAGTACAGCATGTTTTGGCGTATTCAATAACATATTTTAAGCGTATTCAATCAGCATATTTAAGTATTCAATCAACATATTTTAGCGTATTCAATCCAGCAATATTTTGTATTCAATACAGCTTATATCAGCGTATTTATTAGCATGTTTTAGCGTATTCAATCAACATATTTTGGCGTATTCAATCAACATATTTTAGCGTATTCAATACAACATATTTAAGTATTCAATACAACATATTTTAGCGTATTCAATACAGCATATTTTAGCGTATTCAATCCAACATATTTTAGCGTATTCAATGCAGCATATTTTGGCGTATTCAATACAGCATATTTTGGCGTATTACAGCATATTTTGGCATTATTCAATACAACATATTTTAGCGTATTCAATCCAACATATTTTAGCGTATTCAATCCAACATATTTTAGCGTATTCAATACAACATATTTTAGCGTATTCAATACAACATATTTTAGCGTATTCAATACAACATATTTTAGCGTATTCAATACAACATATTTTAGCGTATTCAATCCAACATATTTTAGCGTATTCAATACAACATATATCAGCGTATTCAATACACCATATCGTTACGTTCAATACAACCCTACAGCCGAGCCGCCCCTGAGCCTGTCTGAATCTGCGCATGCACGCCGACGCCAGACCTGCCGCACAACAGACTCGAGCCAGTCGCGCGGAACTGCCATGCGACTGCTGCGCGACTACCAAAGCAGCGGCAGCGGGAGGCGCGCGTGAAAGTGCGACAATCCTGGGGCAGCGAAAACAATCATTGCCGTTGACTGCCGCGAAGCTACTTCGAAGCTGCGGAGGCAGAACCGCCGATGAACGCGCGAAATCGAGTGAACCCTCGGTACCGCGTTGCTGCCACAAACCTTTCACGCGTTCGCCGCTCACGCGGAATTCCCTGACGCATAAATGACGCGTGGTTGACGCGCAGCTCGAGGCAGCTAGCACATAACTGACATGGACATAACAGAATGTACGGAGATGAAGGGGGAGGGGGAGGGGGAGGGGGATAGGGAGGGCCACGGAAGGGATAAGGAAAGGGAAAGGGAGACAGGTGGAGAGGGAAGCGAGGAGATGGAGAATGGGAGGGGGAGAGGAGAGGGAAAGGGCCGGGGGAGAGAGAGAGAGAGAGAGAGAGTAGGTCGAACAAGAGAAAGATAGAAAGATAGAGTGAGAGAGAAAAGGACAAAGTGAGAGACAGGGGGGAAAGGGTGGAGAGGAGCGAGGGAGAGGGATCAGGATAGGGAGAAGGAGAGAAAGATGGGGAGAGCGGAGCACAAAAGGAGAGAGAAATTGAATGAGCGAGGGAAGAAAAGAGCCGCAGAACGAGAGAGAGCGAGAAAGAGCCGTAGAGAGAGAGAAAGAGAGGGAGAGAGAGAGAGAGAGAGAGAGACAAGATACCCCAACATGTTGCACTAACTAGACAAACAAAAGCTTGATACCGCAAGGATGCGACGTGACACCACATAGACAACATAGTAGGTGAATTTATTCTCTCTTAATCGTCTCGGCTTTGTACGGAATAGAGGCGGCCAAGATCGCCACGTGGCAGCAAAGCGGTGCACCGCCTGCCGACACAAGATGTCGACATCTCCTCCCACACACACACACTCGCGTAACATTACGAAACTTTATATTTTATTTTATGAAACTGACAACAACTTTAAATGAATAAACAAAAAAAAAAGATCATCGAAAAATAGAAATTTGTGCCACAATCGAGCAGTAGGAATGGGAGCTGAAAAAAGGAATAGGAGTGGATGACGTCATCTGCTACCTACAGGTGATTATAGGGGGAGGGAGGGAAGGAAGGAGGGAGGGAGGGAGGGAGAGAGAGAGGGAGGGAGAGAGAGGGAAAGAGGTAAAGGGAAGGAAAGAGAGGGAGAGAGAGGAGGGAAAGAGGGCGGATCTGGAATAAGGAAATCAAGGAAGAGGGAGGAGTAGAAAGATGTCGAGGGGAGGGCGTATCGCCATAAGGGAGGACCGACGGGGAGGTGGGACGGGGGAAGGGGAAAGGGGGAAGGAGGGAGAGGCGGAGTCGACAAAGGAGAGGAGGGAGGAGGGAGATAGCTACGGAAGGAGTAGAGAGAACGATAGAGCGAGGGAGGATATGGAAGTATGAGAGGGGAGAAGAGAGAAGACTAGAGAGAGGCGAGGGGGAAAATCTTTGACCAATCGACGGAAGATGCTGAGTGCGGCCGGAAGCACGTCTCCTTATCGTCCTTTGTGTCACGTCACGTGCGATGGCGCGAAACGTGTGGTGACGGGAGCATCCGTCGACGTCATCGTCCTTTCGCCTCCGGCTGTCCTGTACGGCCAGGCCGCCCAAGCACCGCCGGCTTCTCAGGCCGGGCTCAGGTTCGGCGGCCGCCGGCTCGACCGCTCGAGCGGACCGCTATTGTACTTTATGTTCGTTGTTGCCGTACGGCATTCTACCGTACTGTACGGCGAATTGGAGTCGACGATGCCGACGCATGCAAGCCGTTCAGCTTTTGGCACCAGCGTCACATTATCGCACTATTTCGGCTCTGTTGACGAAGATGGACGGTTGTCGCGTGTTTCGAACTATTGTTGGAATTAATCATAGTTGTTCACGGCGTTTAGTGCGAACGATTTAATCGCGACGAACTATACGTAACAAACGCATTGAACCTTTTGAAAAAATCGTAAAAATCGTTAATGAATTTTCCTCCATACTATTCCGGACATGTAAACAAAAATCAATTTTACAAATCCCGCAGTTTGTACATATTCCGTACAGTCCCCGTCTCTTTTCGTCATAGTCCGTACAATTTGTTACAATTCCGTATGTTTCCCGTTAAATTTCTGTTCAGTTTACCGGACAGAAAGTACTACGAAGTGCAACATATCTTTTAGTCAAATTCTGTACTTTTTTGGGACAAAACCGTACGGTTACGGTACATACCGTACAGTTTCTGTAAATTATCCGTTCAGTTTACCGGACAGAAAGTACATCGCGTTTTTTTTCCGATTTATTCATAAGTCACGAATTATACGTTTTAATCGTAAAAAAGGAAAAAATCGCGCGATTTGAACAACTATGGAATTAATAAAAGTCGTACTAAATTAATAATGCTTGGTAAATGGTAACACACGCTTGAAAATCAACAAATTTTAATGAGCTAGAAAAATCATAGATTTTCAAATCGCGGGATTTTTTCATTTTTTCCCATTGAAACGTATAAGGGTCAAGTTCCAGCAGTCGAAAAGTGGGGTAGTTTACAGAAATCCGCGACTATCCGTACCAATTCGTACCGCTTATTTTGTTTTTATACGCGAAACAACATTACAGAGAATCTTGCCAATACTCTTTGAAGGTCTGGGAGATAATACTGGCCGTCAGATGTTCATCTTCGAGGCGTTCGCTTCATTTTTCTCTGTAGCTGCCAACGTACCTGTAAGAGGTGGGTTGGCAGATACAGAAAAAAATTAATAGTGACACGCTGGACGAATAAGCTACGTGTCACGAAGGAAAACCAACGAAAATTGACGAAATTTGCACATGGAATGTACGTTTCAAAATGCAACTGAAAATTAATGAACTAATCTCGAAACGGTCCTTCGTCGCGCAATTTCTTTCGTCACACTATTTCCAACAAAGGATTTTTGTCATGTTCGAAAACACGAACCCTAAAAAATGAGCTGGCGTAAAAGACTGACATTTGCCAAAAGTACAAAAAAAAAATCGTATTCTGACTTGGTACGCAGGTACATGGTACGCAACTGAAGATTTGAAGTGAAATTTGTCGGCGCGAAGATTTTTAAAAGATTTTCAATATCCGTTAAAAAACTATGCGGTGCCACTCAATGTATATCACATGGATTACAAACTCTTCGTGATGGAATCGACTCAGGATAACCTTCCATCAAGGGTTCCCAGTAATTGTACTGTCACGTTTACCAACATTAATATTTGTAACACCCTTCCATCAGGTCGTGCCAATAAAGCAAAAATTGCTTACGTGTTGGATTCCTTTTGGTACCACGTAGGATCGTGCTGAGCCGGCGGGTAAATTGAAAGTTTCGAAAAGCACAAAATTTTGACTGCGTATCTGTATAGGCGGACGCATATTAAAATATCTAGTAGCGTGACGCTAATGTAGAACCTGAACGGAGATGGAGGAAATGGCATGTACTGTACTGAATCTTGATTTTACAGCGTGCCAGGATGTCCTACAAGATTTTGTCGTCGAGCAGGGTGGCTTCGACGTCAAAAGGTACACGGAAACTGCCACATGTAACTTTATAACTTCATGTCCGTCGTGGATCGACTCTGACTTTACAAGTGGACCAAAATACGCATCCAGTAAGCGCAATGTGTCCTTCGAGGACAGTCGGAGGAGACTAGCCAGGTATTGGAAACAAGGGGCGTTTGCGTCGAAAATTGAAAATCGGACGGTGGTATTTTTCGCCAAGAAATCTGGAGAATTTCAACGATTTTTAAGTAAACATCTTTTGTAAAAAAAAAAAAAAAAAACAGTACGGCCTAGTACGGAAAGGTACTTTCTCCAGTAAACAGCCCCACTGTTCGCCTGATGGAAGGTTACCCTCGATTAACCCGACCCGTAGAGTTAGCCGTACGATTACAAAAACGACTGATGGAACTTGACCCTAAGGGTGACTTTCCATCAGGCGAAACGTGGTGTAGTTTACAGAAATATTGGCGTAGTCAAGATTTGAAGTTAAGTTTGTCGGTGCTAAAAATCTGAAAGATATTCAATATCGGAACGTAGCTTGCGTGGCGCCAGTCAACTTAGAACATGTGGCTTACAAACTATACGTGATGGAACATCGACTCAATCGACCCGGTCTATAAAGTTTGTCGTGTTTGCCGTACAATTACAGAAACGTATGATAAAACTTCACCCTATGGAACTTCACCCTTAGGGTGAAGTTCCATCATACGTTTCTGTAATTGTACGGCAAACTCTACAGACCGGGTCGATAAATGGTGAAGTTCCATAAAACGAAAAGTGGGGTTCGTTACTGGACGTCGTACGTTTTCGTACAGCGCCGTACAAAGATGTATCATATTTTTTTTTTGTCGGACGAAACATCGTTAACGAAAAGCTGTCGGGAAGCTTCAATGATGTAGGCATAATTCCGGACCGTTTGATGTTTCACTTTTTGAGATCCGCGAGGCAATCAAACGTAGCATCTAGCGGGCCCCAACTCTTCTCAGCGAGGAAAGTTGGCGAGGAGAGTTGGGGCCACTAGATGATTGCCATTCATTCCCATTGGTACACTTGAAAAGGAAAATAATTATCTACGTTGTACAAGCGATCACATGCGTGCATGTCGTACATGCCATGTGCCTCCTTGCATGTTGAATGCAGGTCAGGTGAAATTATCCTCGCACGCTTTGTGTGACATCCACCGATATTCAAAGTTTGTCGCGACCTTCAAAGTTTGTCGCGTCTTTTTGCTATTCTGTTTCAAAATTTTGATTTCTATTTTCAAAATCAAAATCTAGCCCAAAATTATATGTACAAATCATTAATTACCTTTGGTGGTACATAAATTCGTACAAGTATTCCGTTTGTTGATTTTTTTCAAGATTTTTAGAATTTGTACTATAACGTAGTGGCGCCAATCATAATTGAGGAAGGTTTTTTACTGGCCCGACACAATGGAGGAGACTTCCAGTAAACGTTGAACTTCACCATCATAGCCTATTCCCACCAGAAAAAAAAAATCTAGTTTTCCGATGAGTTTTCGGAAAATCATCGGAATGGGCAAAAAGTTACATATGGTCCTCTGGGCATAGGCTACCAGTCGATGTTCCATCACGTAGATTGTGTAAGCCACGTGTTCTAAAATGACCGACGCCACGCAAACTACGATCCGATATTGAATATCTTTCAAATTTTTAGCACCAACACATTTAACTTTAAATCTTGACTTGCGTACCATGTACCTGCGTTTGAAGTAATGCTACGACAAAACTTTTATACTTTTTACAAATGCCCTTCTGTACGCCAAGTCATTATTTAGGGTTTTCAGTTTTCGAACATAACAAAAGTCCTTTGTGAGAAAAAGTGTGACGAACAAAGGTTACCGAAAAGAGCGTGACGATGGAATGTTATGAAATTTCGTTTTTATTTTCAGTTGTGTTTTAGAAAGCTCTTGTCTTGTGCAAATCTTAAGATTTTTCGTTCGTTTTCCATCATGACACGTAGCTTAATCGTCCAGCGTGTCACTTTTTTTTTTCAATATCTGCCAACCCACCTCCTCGGGGTGGATTGACAGTTACAGAAAAAAAAATGAAGCGAACTCCTCACACATGGACATCTGACGGCCAGTGTTACCTCCAAGACCTTCAGAAAGTATCGACAAGTTTCATATGTATTGTTGTTTTCCGCATATAAACAAAATAGGCGGTACGATTTAGTACTGAGGGTCGCGGATTTCTGTAAACTGCGCCACTTTTCGCCTGGTGGAACATCACCCTAATTCGTGACTTTTGAAAAAATTGCGAAAAAACGACTAATGTAAACTGAAACTGCAAAAATACGGAAACCTGTAAGACTTTTGAAAAAATTGCAAAAAAACGACTATTGTAAACTGAAACTGCAAAAATACGGAAACCTGTAAATAAATTACGGTAACTGTACATTTTTTTACTGATATGTACGGAATTCCAAGAAAATATACGACGTAGTTAGTAGTACCATTTGTTGAGTGAGGTGAACAGAAATATCACGGAACTTGTACGTTATTTCATCGAAAATGTACGGACATTTTCGAAAACATACGTTGAACGTCACACTAATTTGACGCGGTAAGTTTGAAATTTGTACGGGAAACTTTTTCAAGTTTTTATAAAAGAAGCCGCCATAGAAAATTGAAAACAAAACTGTGAGGAAGCGGCCTCCCCATATCTTACCCTACGGAATTTGATAAACGTTTACCTTCGCGGACGTTCGAACCCGGGTAAGCAAAATATGTGGCGTAGCGTAATTTTGATGACTCCACTGCCAGTTGATGAAAGAATTCCGACATAGATAAATAGTGTAATGTGTATGTAAACAAATTTGATATTTTACCGTCATTTAACGGGAAAAACTTGCAGACTGCGCTATATATATAAGTTGTTTTTTTCATGTACGCAATAGTACGGAAGGAAGTTCATTAACGATTTTTAACGATTTGTTTAAAAGGTTCAATGCGTTCGTTTTGTATATTTTGTCGCGATTGGTACGTTCGCACTAATCGTCGTGAACAACTATGGAAAAAATCAAAAAATCACCGAGAAGTTGCAATTTTAACATTTTATAGACGGAAAAGTACGAAGTATAACGATAATTCTAAATAATCTAATTTTTGCAGCAACGCATGCTGTAAAACAGTAAAAGTATAAAAATAAAAGTTTGTAACGAGCGAAGTAAATGTTAACATAAAAGTTGCAATTATGTACAGCATGGATAGTTTGCGACAAATCATTGAGCTAATTGCAAACGTGGAAAAATGATGTGGTCCACTTCAAATCACGTACTCAAAAATAGGCATGTGTATAAGTTCTTAACGCCATGCATTTTGTCGTCATGTGATCTCCATTAGCCATTAGCTGAACTACACCGTGTACCGCCATTACTATATTTTCCGCCACTTATTACATCTTTTCTACCTCGACACTTACCGGATTGTTCATCCGGCGGTTGGGATTCAAAGGTAACAATATCACCTACCGATTGGCGGTATGTGGTTGAAATTTGGACAAGTGTGCACGAAGAAAAGATGATTTAATCGGCGGAAATAGCCTTTACAATAAAAGCAATACACGGGTCCAAAATCTCACCATTACCTACAAAGTCGCATAATGAATGTTGGGTGACATAAACAAAATCCAAAAATGAAACAAACGTAAATATTACAAATTCCTTTAGTTTGTTTTTTATGTTACACACATATTTTTGTGTGCCGATTTCTCGTTTATTACTCTTTTAAATACTTTTCCCTATGGGACATGTAATTACTAGAAGCATGTACTCAAGTTCAAGGTAAATATCTTAATCAGGTGTTAGATCCACAAAAAGCTATAAACGGATAGGAGATTGTTGAAATTTATGTATTTTCTAGGTCTGTATTGGAAAAATAAATAGAGTAAGTCAGCAAAGGCAACCTGCTTCTCGCTCAACTCTCTCCGGTCCCCATACTTGTTGCAGTCACTGAAGACCAGAGAGAGAGCTAGAGCCATGGCTGTCTAAAGAGGATAGACTAATTCGTAGTTTGTACCAAAATGGTTATGACGGTTCCAGGATTTGATCCTGGTACCTACATCCTACTCTGACGTTAGCTTTAGCCTATAGCTTAGAGTAAACGATGGTATATGTAGGGTACAATAGGTATTTTTACATGGACAAGAAGAGAGTTCTAACAAACTAACAAATAACCAAAAACTGCTCTCAACCAGATTTGAACCATGGTTTGTGGTTATATTTGTAGACGTAAGCCTTAACCAATAAGGCGTTATCGAAACGATACACGTGACGGGTTTCATAAATACATAAACATTAACGCAACAGCTAATTAACAGCAGACTAACCAAAAGGAGCAATTCCTGCATGTACGCGAATCTGAACCGTGTAAAATATGTTTTGATCGGACGGCCGGCATTATAGCCGCCACGCGAAGTGAGCTTTTGGCGGCATACGGAGATAGCGTCACGCGGTGCCACGTGGCGCCACATTATTTGATACCGGAGAAGATGGGAGGAGAAACCATGGCTTCCGATTTGACTGGTGTCACCTTGTAGACCTTGTCGTACAATGGTCGTACAATAAGTACATCGCCCATTGTACCTTCTTGTACTATATAGTGTTCCTATTGGACTAGGGTTTAGTAGTAGGTAGTCATGAGTAGGCAGACTAAGACTTAGTGATATTTCGGTACCTCTCTCTAAGAGAGCTTGTAACTATAAAGGTCATCTTTGACCAGCCATAACTTAATGCTCGGGTGAGCAAATTCACTGATTCTTTTTGCTGCGGACTCAGGGGAGTCCAAGCTACACAAGGGTGTAGTCGGTCAGAGTCTTTGCGTGCCAGGGTGGCACTTATTCAGTGGGAAAGTCAAAGTGGGGAATATTGTCCAAAACACATATTGAAGCTTTGCATTTTGTGGTGGAACTGAGCACACAGAAGGTCTTCTCTTCACAGGGGTGAAGGTATATTGGGGTTCTTATTGTCAAGGGATCATTTATTTGGGTTCATATCAACTTGGAATCGGCACTATCTAGATTAGCTTCTTTTGGATCTGCGAATTCTGTGGGCAATGGAGCCCATAGAATTTCAGGTTATGGGCCCACCATCTAGGGTGCCTATGTTCGATGGAACAGACTTCACTTATTGGGAGTTTATTATGGAGGGATTGCTTTTCGAGAAGCACTTATGGGGAATTGTTTCGGGACAAGTGAGATGTCCGCCACCTGGTTTTGGAGGAGCTTACTGTGGAGAACCATCTGAGGCTGCCCAGAATATCAACCGGGGTTCAGATGCAACGAAAGGTGAAGGGAAAAATATTGTGATGGAAGGGGGAAAAGGGGAGAAGGATAAAGGGACACTTATGGTGAGGGGAGCTATGCTCTCCGCCACATCTTCACTTAGAGGGGTTTTAAGTAAAACTAAAGAAAATGATAGTAAAATTTGGGAGTATAAAAACACTATAGCAAAACATCTTATACTTAGATATGTGTCTAAGTCCATAGCTATCACTCTTTTAAGTCTTACCAAGTCTTCGGAAATATGGGAAACACTAAGGCAGATTTATAAGAGTGAGACTATTCAGAGGCAGCAGTTAGTAAAACAGGAATTAGAGGCCTATGTTTATAAAGGCGGTAACATGATAGAGTTTTGCAATGATATTGCTGCGTTATATGTTGAGCTTGCTAGTGCGGGGTATGTAGAATCTGAGGAGAGAAAGATCAATACACTACTTATGAAACTCCCAGGTGAGTACGAAAACATCATTAATCGTATGCAGGCAATGGATGGCTCCTCATGGACTTGGAGCTTTACCATGGGGATAATTCTTGTGAGGGAAAGCACTTTGGAGCTTCGTAGGGGAAGTGAGAGGGTAACTGCCTTTACAGCTGGTGGTGATTGGCGGAAGCGTGATGAGAGGAACGGTGGTGATTGGCGGAAGCGTGATGAGAGGAACAGCGGTGACGAGCGGAAGCGTGATGAGAGGAAGAAAGACGAAGGTAAACCTTATCGGAACTTTGGTGGAAAGAGAGGGAGAGGAAAAGAAAGGGGAGCTTTGAAAAAGGGTGTTTGCTTCTTTTGTAGGGAACCGGGTCATTATATAGAGGAATGCCCTTGTTTGGAAGAACTTAGAAGTTGGAATGTGGATGAGGAGGAAGAAAGGGAAGAGGATGAAGAGGATGAAGAAATTTTGGAGCTTCTTCACATCGGTAGAATGGAGAAGAGAGAGAAGTACACAGAAATTACACGGAAGCAACAATGTGCTTTTGGAGGTATAAGGGAAGTAAGAGGAAAGGAGGTACTTGAGGGAGTTAGAAATGATGAGGATGTGAAAGAGTGTAAAAAGTATGACTTAGAAATGAGAAAGTCAAATCTAGGATACATAAATGAAAAAGGGAAAAATAAAAATAATGAGGATAATTTTATAAATATTTTGGAAATAGAAAACTGGTTGGAAAGGGAGACTTCAACGGATTTGGAGGAAAGGGGAGAAGTAAAACTAGAGGGGTTTTTAAAGGATAGGGGAGAAAAGAAATATTTAATGAAAAGTTTAGGGGAGGAGAAATACTCTTTGGGAATCATTATAGAAAGTGATAGTGGAAAGAATTCCATGGGAGAGAGTGAAGAAAGTTCAGAAAATGGGGTGAGTATCATGGATAAAAATATGAGCTCGGAAGATGTAGATTTTATGAGGAACTTAGTGGGGAATCTTGATATAACGATAAATATGGGGGGTAATGGTTTTGACATCACTAATGGGAGTGATGGCATTTATGGTGGTGTGCCTGTAAAAGGGTTAGCATCTGGGTGTGTGTCGCAGATTGGGGATGGGGCTGGTTTTTTTAATTGCAAGAGGGAAATCGGATTCTGTGTGGATGGAAAAGAGATGAGTGGGATAAAATTTTTGCTTGGATTTATGGAAAATTGTATGCTTAATAAAATATGTGATCAGCAAGATGGAATGTTTATTTCAGCTCATCTAATGGACCTTTTAAAATACGAGAGTATTCACTTAAAGTTTTATGAGGAGAAAAGAAAGAGGAAAAAGAAAAGAAGAAAAAAAAAAAAAATTATAGTGGGAGTTGAAAAGAAAGTAGACTAGAAAATAAGGGGAGTGTTGAAATTTATGTATTTTCTAGGTCTGTATTGGAAAAATAAATAGAGTAAGTCAGCAAAGGCAACCTGCTTCTCGCTCAACTCTCTCCGGTCCCCATACTTGTTGCAGTCACTGAAGACCAGAGAGAGAGCTAGAGCCATGGCTGTCTAAAGAGGATAGACTAATTCGTAGTTTGTACCAAAATGGTTATGACGGTTCCAGGATTTGATCCTGGTACCTACATCCTACTCTGACGTTAGCTTTAGCCTATAGCTTAGAGTAAACGATGGTATATGTAGGGTACAATAGGTATTTTTACATGGACAAGAAGAGAGTTCTAACAAACTAACAAATAACCAAAAACTGCTCTCAACCAGATTTGAACCATGGTTTGTGGTTATATTTGTAGACGTAAGCCTTAACCAATAAGGCGTTATCGAAACGATACACGTGACGGGTTTCATAAATACATAAACATTAACGCAACAGCTAATTAACAGCAGACTAACCAAAAGGAGCAATTCCTGCATGTACGCGAATCTGAACCGTGTAAAATATGTTTTGATCGGACGGCCGGCATTATAGCCGCCACGCGAAGTGAGCTTTTGGCGGCATACGGAGATAGCGTCACGCGGTGCCACGTGGCGCCACATTATTTGATACCGGAGAAGATGGGAGGAGAAACCATGGCTTCCGATTTGACTGGTGTCACCTTGTAGACCTTGTCGTACAATGGTCGTACAATAAGTACATCGCCCATTGTACCTTCTTGTACTATATAGTGTTCCTATTGGACTAGGGTTTAGTAGTAGGTAGTCATGAGTAGGCAGACTAAGACTTAGTGATATTTCGGTACCTCTCTCTAAGAGAGCTTGTAACTATAAAGGTCATCTTTGACCAGCCATAACTTAATGCTCGGGTGAGCAAATTCACTGATTCTTTTTGCTGCGGACTCAGGGGAGTCCAAGCTACACAAGGGTGTAGTCGGTCAGAGTCTTTGCGTGCCAGGGTGGCACTTATTCAGTGGGAAAGTCAAAGTGGGGAATATTGTCCAAAACACATATTGAAGCTTCGCATTTTGTGGTGGAACTGAGCACACAGAAGGTCTTCTCTTCACAGGGGTGAAGGTATATTGGGGTTCTTATTGTCAAGGGATCATTTATTTGGGTTTATATCAACTTGGAATCGGCACTATCTAGATTAGCTTCTTTTGGATCTGCGAATTCTGTGGGCAATGGAGCCCATAGAATTTCAGAGATATCCTTAAAAAAAAAATACGAGTATAGGAAATTGACTTACGAAGGAAAACGAGTATGAGAGATCGAATGGACATTGAAACATATTCAGGTACACCGCGAATCGTAAGTAGATTTATGCACGCTAATACCGTCACCCCAAATTTTGACTCTATCACCATAAATAGGGTACATTATTATAAAATATTTTTTACATTGTTTAAGGTACTTTTTGAATGAGCGTTAATAACTCTAATACAATGTCTTTTTAAATAGAGTGGCGTACGGTCAGTGTCAGACCGTGCAAAATTGTACTATATTAATTAAAAAATTACAACTAATAATTTAATACATGCCGTTATCATGTAACTGCGTTTTAACAAATCGCAAAGTGCAAACGTCATAATGACGTGAAATTGTACGTTTTGTCAGATTTCGTGCGTGCGTATTAACAAACCGCATAGTGCAAACGTCATAATGACGTGAAATTGTACGTTTTGTCAGATTTTGTGCGTGTATCTAATTTACAGTAAAAATATCCAGCTCCCAAATCTATTCCCAAATTAGAGTAATTTATAAATTAGTTTTTTTTTTTTTGAAAAACGGTCGATTTCCCAAATTATAGTTAATAATACTTATTTTTATTTTTCGTTTTTTTACTATAATTATTTATTTACTCTAATTGCGATTCGCGGTGTAGCAACATGCTATTAGAAATCAAGTTTTAAGTAATAAAGTTTACATTTTTACCCAATGATGTAAACATTTGGAAATAGGAGTGCAATTAAAGTATTTAGTTGATAAAGGCACAATACACAAAAAATACATGAAAATTATGCATAAAAAAATTTTAAAAAAGCAATTTGCAAACATAAAATGCAGGTGAGGAAAAAAAAAAGGACATGTGAAGTACACATAGTATTATGTCTTTTCTTTTTGTCTTTTCAATCTTTTTTTTTCCTTTTTAACTTTACAGTACGATAATAGGAATAACAATTGTTTCTATTCTGTTTTCCACCGTCCCAAGTGACCGTTGACATGTAAGATTCCCACTTCATTTGTACCATGTTTTTTGATTTTATTAAATTATAAGATTTTTGTAAGAATATATGTTGGAAATATTTGAAAAGGTTAACCTAGATGATTTTAACCCTTAGAATGAAGGATAAAACCATTGCGCACTCTTCTAGTCCCCACCCGCCCACCCCCCACACTTCCCTAAGTTGTCTTCTTCCACCTCTTAGCTCCAACTAAATTGTATTATAGGTAATCGTCTTCCTTTCCTTCTTTCTCAAAACTCTCCCTAACGAATTTGGAGAAGAACAAGAATAATGCAATGGCACGAGACAATAGTTTATAAACTTCTAACATTGCCGAGCATTTGTTTAAACATACTTAAAACACCTAACGATTAAGTTGCGAGTAACAAGGAAGAGTTTAACAAGAGGCTCAAGCAACATCGAAATTTTAAAATGTTAAATAAAAAACATGGTAATAAAATGTTAAACATCCACACTAAATATGAACCAACTTATCATATTAAATAAGTTATTCGGCAAATACATACAGGGAGTTTCTTCAAAGAAAAAAAAATCACACAGATGTGAAATGTTTGACCACAAAGATAAAGTTTTTGTTTACTAAAAAATCCTTTTTAACTTTATGTCGACTAATAATTTTTTATTTTGTTTAGAGGTAACTGTTACTTTAATCATTTACATTAATATGTATATTTGTATTCTAAAAATGTTAAAATCCTAACAGAAAAGAAGGTAACGCTAGTTAGTTATCAATATATATTTCAGTCGGTTACTGATTTCAGTTGCTTTCCGGTTTCCGTCTCAAGTATAATTTTTGGTTCCAGTTCCCGATTTGGTTTTATGTTCTTTTTTCGATTCCAGTTTGAATATGAAATAAAAAAAAACTAAGAATTTCAAACAAAATTCCAATCATAATTGGAATTAGAATCGGAATCTGAAAAACAAACAAAAAAAAAAAATATAACATAACAAAACAAAAAAAAAAAAAAAAAAAAAAAAACAAAACAAACAGACTGTAAACAATGCAATATTTTTCGATATATACATGAAAAAAAAAATCAAAGAGAGAAAGAGGGATAAACATATATAGAAAAAAAAGATAAAGACAATGAGAAAAAAACAAAAAGAATAAATTGTGACATAAAAAGATAAAGACAAGGAGAAAAAAACAAAAAAAAATCAAATGCGACATTGTTTAAAAACATCGTGAACATCAATTTAATGTCGCATCAGAAAAAAAAAAAAAATTTTTTGACAAAGAAAAATTTATGTTTTCTAACTATTTTAAATTCTACAAACTATTATTTCACTTTTACTCGTCTAAAAAAATAAATGTATGATAACAAGAATTTTGACGTTTCTTTTATTTTTTTAGACTTATATTTTTTTTCTTTCTTAACTTTTATCTTTTCAAAGCCTTTATTTTCTAGAGAGCTTTAGTTTCTCTCTTTTGCTCTCTCTTCCTCCCCTTCTCTCTCTCTTTCCTCTCTTCTTTATTTTTCTCTCTCTCCTCCTCTATTTTTCCTCTATTTATCTTTCTCTCTCCCCTCCCCCCTTTCTCCCTGCCTCCCTTTCTCTCTCTCTTTCTCCCTAATAGCTAAGTATGCTAAAAGTGACTTAAGTTCTACCAAAATAAACTATGACTAAAAATAAAAAAAAATAAAAAAAAAAAAAAAAAAAAAAAAAAACAAAAAAAAAAAAAAATGAACTTCTATAAAATACATGAACTTTTTTTTTATTTATAATTTTTTTTTCTATTTCATTGAACCCATTAAAATAAATAAAAAAAATACTGATTTTTTTTTTTTTTTTTCAAAAAATTTAGTCCTCCCAAAATATTTCTTCCTCTTTCTAAAACATCTCGTATCCATTAAATACCACATTCATTACACTATCGTCGTGCATTATCTCCCCCTCTTATTATTATGTCTTGAGATGCCTCTCCCTTTTCCTCAAAACCATCTTCCTTTATCACTCTCTCTTTCACTTTCTCCTCTTCGTACTCTTCTCTCTCCCTTCACCTCTTCGATCTTCTCCTTCACCTCTTCCGACGACACTTCTTTCACTTTCTCTTCTTCGTACACTCTTTTCTCTCCCTTCACCTCTTCCGACGACACCTCTGAGAACTCTTTCATCCCTTCCTCTTTTGTTCTCTCCTCCTACTTCTTTTTCCCGTACATAATTTTATCCATTTATATTTCTCATCGTTGAATTTCCTCTTTTCCTCCTGCAAAGCCAATATATCATCTCGCAAAAATGCCTTTCCAATCTAAACCCAATTTTCTTCTTCTTTGAAGTATGTGGTCCATTTTTAAAACTTATATTGTATCATAACGAGCCATGATTATATTTGTACTTTCGCGATCCCTTCTAAACGTTTGACTTCCATTTCCACCTCTTTGTTTTATATTTCTAATTTGTTGTTTTTCTTTTTAATGAAATTGTGTTCTTTCATGAATTCCTAATCATTTTTTTCCATTTGCTCTGATAATTTATTGTATTTTGTCAATTCACGGTAAATCGAAGTGATGTAAACAATTAATAAATTGAAAAAAACATTGAAAAAAAAAGTAAGATTGAGACAAAACAAAAAGTTTTTTCCTACAATTTGACAAAAAGAGATTCACAAGAAAAAAAAGAAAAAAACAAAAAACAGCAAAGGAAACTAAAACGAAAGTAAAGAAAAAAAAAAAAAACAAGACCAAAAAAAAACGAAAAAACACAAAAAAAAAAATTAGCTCACCTTCTTTTGCAAATCACCTCTCTCTCCTTGCAAACTTAGGTTTGTTTTTATGATTTCTTCAACCTACACAACAACAAAAAAAATAACAAATTGACATAAAGAAAAGAAAAAAAAAAACAAAACACAATAAAAGAAAAAAAAACAAATATAACTAACACAAAAAAACTAAATGCACCATAAAGAAACAGTAAACTGAAAAACAAATATCTAAAAAAAACTTTTAAAATTGAAACAAAAAAAACATAAGTTGAAAAGAAAATAGAACACATGACCAAAAAATGACGTAAAATACAAAAAAAAAAACTTAAGCTCACCTTTTCTTGGAAGGTATCTCGCTCTTTCACAAACTTAGATTTGCTTTTATGATTTCCCCAACCTACACAACAAAATAATGAATATAACAAAAAAAATTAACATTAAATAAATAAAAACATAAAACTTAACTA
The DNA here is from genome assembly GCA_037447655.1 of Zygnema cylindricum. NCBI lineage: Eukaryota > Viridiplantae > Streptophyta > Zygnematophyceae > Zygnematales > Zygnemataceae > Zygnema > Zygnema cylindricum. The sequence continues at coordinate 227,190 of JBBHKE010003155.1, read as the reverse complement.
AACTAAACAAAACAACAAAACAAAACATAAAACAAAAAACAAAAGAAAACCACAAAACAAAAAACAAAACCCAAAACCCAAAACCACAAAACTAAAAACAAAAAAAAAAAAAAAAAAAAAAACAAAAAAAAACACAAAACTAAAACAAAACAAAACAAAATACAAAACAAAAACACTAAACTAAACTAAACAATTCACAAAACTAAATGCATTTTCTCTTTGAGGTGATCCCACTCCATTCTCAATTCCAGATTCTCCATTCTCAAATCCACATTAGTTTTCAAAGTTTCTTCAATCTGGATAAAAAAAAAACAAAAAAAACAAACAAACAAAGGTAACAAAGGTTTTGGTTCAGTTTTTTGGGTCATTTTTAGGTTCAGTTTTAAGTCAATTTTAAATCAGTTTTAGGTTCAATTTTAGGTTCAATTTTTGGTTCAATTTTTGGTTCAATTCCAGGTTATGCTTTAGGTTTACTTTTAGATTCAGTTTTAGATTTTATTTTAAGATTCAGTTTTAATTCATTTTTTAAATTAGTTTATGGTCCAGATTTTGAATCAGTTTTATGTTCAGTTTTAGGGCGAACCAAAAAAAAAAACAAAAAAAAATAAAAAACCAAAAAAATGCAACGGTATTACCTCTTCCCCTTTCTTCTCCTCTTCCCCCATTTTCTCCTCACTTCTCTCTTCCTCCCAGAACCTCCTCTCCTCGTCGAGCTCCCTTATGTATGAGAGCATCATGCATATGATAAATACGAGGAATAAGGCAATAACATTTGCCAGGTCAGAGCAATTGACGATTGCAAACCAATTTGTCATTTTTGCGTAAACCTTAGAGCGAGAGAAATAGACAAAATAGAGAGGCGCCCCAACCATAGCTGGAGCCAGAGCCAGCTTCTTGCCATGATTTCCTCTTCTAGGAGGAGAAGCGCCAAGATGAACATCCTCATCATTATATTCATGGGGAGTTTTTCTTGCAAAAACATATTTTTTAAGTGCAAAAACTTTAAAAAGTACGACCTGCTAAAAATCAAAAAATGTTATTTCACTGCAAAGACTGTACGTTAAGAAACACTCTGCGTTAAGAAATTTAGTGCAGAGAGAGAAAAAAAAATCCTAAGTTGGAGAAAACAATACCGAGCTTTCCACATTTATGATTGATTGGTGATTAAAGAAAAAATGCGGCTTTTCACATTTATGTTTGATTGGTGATTAAAGAATAATGCGTGAAGAAACTTAGTGCAGAGAGAGAATAATAAATCCTAAGCTAGAGAAAACAATACTGAGTTTTCCACAGTTATGATTGTTTGGTGATTAAAGAAAAAAACTAGGGATTCAACCTCGAATCTCGCTCGTGCGAGATTGGAATCGTTTTTTTTTTGCGAGAGGATAAGGTAGAGACGAGGCTAGCAGAAAACGCCATAGTTTTGGCGTTTAATTTTTGTTTTTTAAGCGTACCTCATGACGAGTAGCGAAAGTCTCGTTTTCGGCTGCACTCGTTTCTTAGCGCGTCGCCACGTGCGATGGTTTGGCGCAATAGTCGGTGTAGTGGGGCGGTGAGTTTTTTGGGTGCGCATGGGCGATGGAATAAAAAGCTAAACAAAAAAAAAAGTTATCCGTTTGGAAAGTTTCACAACAAAAATTGGCGTCCGATAAAATCTTTGTGAACCATCGACAAAAACGGGAACAAAAACACAAACACAATTAAATTTGGACAACTGAAAAAGCAGAAACAAAACTGCGGCAGAACGAAGACAAATTGCAAAATAACAGATACTTCATAGTAAAAAACTGAGAAAAACACAAAAATAACCGTTACAACTGCAACAGAACTTATACGTCAATGTGAAAATTGTGACAGAAATGAGAAGAAAGAATAAATGGACAAAAATGCGACATACAAATAGAAAAAATAGAGACATAACTGAGGAATAGTTGCCGCAAAACTGGTTAGGAACATGCTATTACAGCGGGTTGGATCACGCCACAACACCCATTTTAGTCAATTAAGAATAAAGGGAATTGCTAATAGCAAAGATGATTTTTGTTTCGCGCAGGTAATGTTCATAAATTGTACATTTGAAGTACAGTTTCATACAAGCTACGTACCTTTTAGTTCAGATTTGATGGTCAATCCGTCGAACAGTTTTGACTAGCGAAATATTGTAACGACGGTTAAAAAATTGTCACGCTACATCGTGAATCGTTATTAGACTTATGTACTCTATATCGGCGCCCCGAAATTTTGACATTGATATTCGAAATACAGTGACAGATTCTATTTTATCCGTGACGTTAATTACGGTTTTTGTGCATTAGCGTCAATGGTATAACCGTACTTATTTCATGAATAGTGTGGTGTATGGAATGTGTTTCCTGGTACAAAACTGTACTTGATTACCAAAAAACGTATAGAAATTGTAGTAAGTTTATGTCGGTTGCATACAAAACTGCGCTTAAAATAAACGTGGAGTCGAGTTTGCGACAAACGCGTTCGCAAACCCGAATTATAATTATGGATTAATTACACTGAAAGGACGCGACGTAGTACGGATTGTCAGATTTTGTACTTTTGCCTATTTTAACGTATTTGTAATGATGGCGGGTTCTGTATACTTAAATCAGCGTTATAGAGAAATTACAATCAAAGGTTTTTTTCACGATGGGATTGATACACAAATTAACATCAATGACACTAATTCATTATTAACACTACTAATTTCTATAGTCTAATTACGATTCAACGTTGACCGTCATATTAAAGTTAACAATTCACACGTGGACGAACGTTTACGGTAACAAAATTGCGGCAACCACATGTAAAAAAAAGTGTTCCAGACTGTCACTTTTTGTCTTTAAGTGAGCTCCACGGTGAGAGCACAGTCGCAAATATTGAAATTTAATCGTCTAATCGTTACATTGAACTTATACGCAAATTGAAACGAAACCTCTTTAAACTAAACTGAACTACTGTAGGTTTTGTACGAAAATATTTAAATGCACGAAACAAAATTTAGTTATCAATGCAATAATGTTGATTCGTAGATAGTGTGGCTCGATTTCGTCGTGCGTGACGACAGGCATTTTTTTCATTTAATTTCAATTGATATTTTTACGTCGGTTCGTTTTATTATAGTGTACAACGTTTATTTCGTTTTGTGCGTTTTAACATTTTTGTACAATATTCATAGTACTTTAGTTTAAAGAGATTTCGTTTCACTTTGCGTCTAAGTTCAATGTAACGCTTAGATGATTAAATTTCAATTCTGCGGCTAAGTGCTTTCACTGTGGAGCTCACGTAAAGACAAAAAGTGATTGTCTGCAACACATTTATTTACATGTGGTTTATTTACATGTGGTTGCCGCAGTTTTGTTCCAGTAAACATTCGCCGACCGTGTTAATTATTAACTTTAATATGACGGTCGACGTCAGCAAGCGCGGCAAATTTTTAAGGGCTGAAACAATATTTTGAAAATCAAAGTTGTCCAACCGATTAACCATCAAATTTGTACTCAACGGTACATTATTTGTACCAATATGTACTTCAAACGTACAATTTTGACAAAATGACGTAAATGACTGTGCGCAACCAAAACAGTCACTGTCGTTATCAATTCCCTTCCCATAATACATTACAAAAATAACGCACAAAAACGAGCTAAAACAAAACATAACAGATGCGCATGCATAGCTTTTAGCAAAACTGCCGCTTTTTGACGCATGACATAAGTCTCTTTTAGGTCAAACTCGTTTTTTGGACAACATTTCAATGTGCAATGGTCATTGCATTTGTGTCACTAAGTTATGTCGACGCACGTGCGCGATAGAAATAAGACTACACGACACAACAACCACATTATAAATGTTTAGGACTACAAGCCAAAAATTTAGCGCGCAAACGGAGCGCTCCGAACTGTCACCAGAAAATGACCACAAACAAAAATGTTGCGAATGGCAGAAACCTCAGAAAACAATTGAAACAAAACTGCCACGTCACAGTGACACAATAACGAAATAGTTAACGCACAATTGTGAGACGACTCTGGACGAAACCCTAACGGAACTGTTGCGACTAACAGAACTGAGACTCGCATGTGGCAACTGTGACAAAAGTTAATCAGAATAACTATTTGCGTGCATAACAACAAAAAACACTAAACGAAAAAACAACCATTGTTTCTCCATCTGGCATTATAATCTAAAATATTGGGGCACAACAAAAACGCTCTCAACTGTAAACGAAAACAGAAATAAAATTAGTAACACAAAAAAAGAAAAAAATCGAAACAAAACCGTCACATAACCGTGACACAATTGCGTGACAATACTAATGATGCAAGTGTGACAAAATCGACACGCAAACGTGACAATAGTAACAGACTGAGACATGAACGCGACATCACTGTAGTCAAACAAAACTGCAACATACTAAGAGAGAAAAAATAGAAACACAATTGTGACTACAAACCACGCTATTTCTTCTAGCTTTACAGCCGAGAGCGGCTTCAAGGAGCCGTAGCTGCCGATAGCCAATGAGCATGCACGATTGACACCAAAATTTGCCGCAAAACAGACTCAAGCTAGTCACGTGGCAATGATGCGAAACTGCCAGGAAACTGCCACGAAGCAGAAGTAAACGGTCGCGAAAATATAACAACTTGCAACGAAAATATAAAATTTGCCTTTCCTTGTTGCGAACATGCATCAAAGTTGCGGAAGCGAAACTGCCACGTTATTGAGTAAACGCGCGAAATCATGTGTGACACAGTTGCCGCGTAAACTGACGCCTACCTCAACGGGTTTGTCGCTCACGTAGAGCTCACATGCGCGTAAAAGACCGCTAGATGACAAGAAGCTCACGCGGACCTCACGCGCCATTACAATACTAGAAGCATGTAGGCAAAAATCTTAATCAGGTATGAAATCCACAAAAGCATACGAAATTGACTTACGAAGGAAAACAAGTATAAGAGATTGAATGGACATTGAAAACAACTATAGGTAGCAGCACACTACTGGAAATATAATTTTAAAAAACAAGTTTTACTTTCAAGTAGGAGCAAAATTAAAGTATTTTCTTGATATACACAAAAAATGCATAAAAAGTTTTGCTTAAAAAACCTCAAAATAAGCAATGTGCAAACATAAAATGCATGTGAGGATGAAAGTAAGTACACGTGATGTACACATAATATTATGTCTTTTTTTTTTGTCATTTCAATCTTTTATTTTCCTTTTTAACTTTATTGTACCATAAGACGAATAACAATTGTTTGTATTTTGTTTTCCACCGTTTGAAGTGACCATTAACATGCAAAATTCCCACTTTATTTGTACCCCGTGTTTCGTCTATTTTTAAATTATAAGGTTCTTGTAGGAATATATGTTGGAAACATTCAAAAAGGCTGGCCTATATTATTTTAACCCATGGAATGAAGGATAAAACAATTCATCACTCTTTCCACCCTCCCCCTCGAGCTTCCCCACTTCAAAAAGTTGTCTTTTTCCACCACTTAGCTCCAATTCAACCATATTTCAGGTAACCCTCTTCCTTTCCCTTTCCCTTTCCCTATTTCTCAAAAATCTCCCTACCACAGTTGGAGATTAACAGAAATAATATATTGGCACGAAAAAATAGTTCATCGTCTTCTAACATGACGGGGCATTTCTTTAAATAAAAAAAAAACACCTAACGATTAAATTTTTTCACTTGTTTTCGCCTTTCACATGTTATGTCACTCAGTATTCGTATTTCTATTGCACGTCAAATTTCAGTGGAGGTTAAACGTTTACTTTCCACATGTTATCGAACATTATATTTGTATACGCAACGACACTTAATATTGAAGGTGAAATTTGCACTTGAAATTTCACTCGGTAAGGAATGCCAACTTTGCACAAACAAAGCCACATGCTCCTAGATATCAACTTTGCACGTGTAGTGTCACTTGGTATCAAACGTCAACTTGACACGTAATGCGGCAGCCATTTTTCGAAGTCACGTAAGTTGGATGGAAGGTGGCAACCTCATCCACGTTCACAGTTTTTACTGGATTATTATACAGTTATATCGTAGATCACATTATTGACTACAAAGAGGTCCATTGCGGCTTAAGTATATAGTTAGTGCTAAAACTTGTTGGTCACCCAAATAGACGAAACTGTTGGAAATCCGAAAACAACTTAGAGTTGCGTTAAGTTCATCATTGTTTATCGTACCTTGGAAATGCCGACCAATCACATTCTTGTTGACGTGCATGGTCGCATGACTTAAGCATTCACATACTATCGAACATTAGGGGACTATAGTTTACCGGGTTGTCTCCAACCATTGACGCATCCCTATTTGCTTGTACAACAATGTGGATCCCCCCAAGGGAATACCATCAAACTGCTTAAGTCTAAAACCATTGAATTGTCTACAAGGGAACAGTGGAGCAAGTCGCTTAGAATATCTCCAGCTGGCTTGGAGTCTAGCTATGTGACATCCACCCCACATTGCGATTGTATTTGGCTCATAGTGTGTTAAACGGATAAGCTCGTATTAGTGAGGATGTGAAAATTTGAAGGGTGGCAAGGTTTAAACAAGTAGTGTGGTGTGTCGAGAGTCTCTCGATGATAATCGATGTCTCGGTTTTTTTGACATTTCGATGATCATTATATTGTGGTATGGCGGTAAGGCTAATATCATAGTAAAATAGCGATATAATAACTATCGTCATACCTTGGGGGCTTGGGTCAAGAAAGAGGGGTATTTTTTGATTTTTTTTTGCAGTCCATGTTGTACGAACGTACGGAGGTATGACGGATCGACCAAATAACTTATCGCGCTATATTGTATCTTTATCTTCCATTATCGATATACCGGAGCTATAAAAAAACGTATGAGTTGAATATCGGCCAGAGGCTCGACACTACTCATCATTATTAACGCTAAAGATTTATTATTGTTAATACAAAACTAGATTTAATAATACTAATTTTGCGCAAAGAGACGTGGCAGGTTGTAGTCCACGTCATTAAATAATAACGGTAACCCTATTTTGTGATTTTTGGCCAGAAAAAGTCCCGACCGAATTAGTGTTATTACCACTAAAAACGATAAGTGGTGTACTTGTTATGCACTCCGTCGTCACGTCGCCTGGCGCGGTACTCAATCAGAGGCGGATTTCAAGTTTTTAAGTTTTAACTGCTGTCCGCCGCCGCTCAAGACGTCACTCGCACGTGTTCACATGTGCACCCGAGACGACAGAACAAAGTTTACGTACTGTGTACCCTCTATCCTTTTCTTCGTACTGTCTTTTCTTTGTACTGTACGTAATTGTACGAACTCGACGAGCATGATGTACGACGTACGTATTCTGTTTTGGTCGAGATACTGAGCTTGGAATGTCGAGTTATCGTTTCTGGTCACTATGGTTCATAAAATGGGCTTTCTTTCTTTTTTTTTTTTTTTGTTTCGTTTCCTTTTCCAACGCCTCTTGTGGATTTTCTTAGTAAAGTCTTACAGTTATAATTCAATTATATAATAATGTATTAATCACATATAATATAGTGGACAACAATATGATACAATTCTTGTATTGTTGTCCCACAACAAAATGCAGAATCGACAGAAATCGCCATTTTTGCAGAGAAGAAGAAAAAGAAAAAACAGAAAAAAACAAAAACAAAAGTGCAAACATTTTTGAACCTTATAATACATTAAAAATCGACTGGCATCCGACATTTGTACCCAAAATTTGCATCATTCATTTTGAAAATTATCATGTAATTAGAGTCTATATTTGTTAGTTGAAAGGGAAATTTCATGACAGAGAGGGAATGTAGAATTCGAGCAAATACACCATTTACGTTTGGAACTAATTCTCATTGTTTTTGTTCACTTTTCTTATTCCGGAGATAAAAATATTGGGTATAGCATTTTGAGCCCAAATACTGCAATCTCTTCAGACATGTTATGTAGTCAATTTTGAGATTTTAAATAAAGATTCTCAGAAGTGAATGAAACTTTGACATTTAAGGTAGAAGTCCCAATCACTTTTGTGTTGCAATATAAGAGGAAGTTTCCTCTGTGTGAATACATACATTATACAGGTCATTTTTTGCATGCAGTATAAAATTCAATTGTCTTATAATTGTCTCTAATTGTCTCTATTACTCTCTAATTGTCTCTAGTACTCTCTAATTGTCTCTATTACTCTCTATTTGTCTCTAGTACTCTCTAATTGTCTCTAATTGTCTCTAATTGTCTCTAGTACTCTCTAATTGTCTCTAATTGTCTCTAATTGTCTCTAATTGTCTCTAGTACTCTCTAATTGTCTCTAATTGTCTCTAATTGTCTCTAATTGTCTCTAGTACTCTCTAATTGTCTCTAATTGTCTCTAATCGTCTCTAATTGTCGCAAATTGTCGCTAATCTTGACTTTAAGAGTCGATGAAATTTCTCAAAGTGAGAGGAGCTTTGTGGCTATGGATTCAGGCTGGAGTGACCGCCGCTGATGAGGAAATTGTAGCTTGGTTGAGAAGAAACTATGAGGGAAAAAAACACATCACAATGGCGGTTAACAAATGTGAATCTCCCACTGGAGGAGCATTGCAGGCCTCGGAGTTTTGGGCTCTCGGGTAAGACCTTTCCTTCTTTTTTCATCCGTAGAGAAGTCTCACAAATTTGACTATCCTTGTTTCCTATGTAGAAATTCTTACTCAATTATCCTTCTATCACTCAGAGATTTTCACTTTTTTTCCCAACTTTGTATTTCCGATGTAGAAATTCTCATCTATAATTCTATAACCTCTGTAGAAATGCGTCACCCAAGTCACCAATGTAATACTGAAAGTTATAGTCATGACCAAAGTGTTAACACTTGATTAGAAGATATTTTATAAAAAGCCTGAAAGTTTTGGACCATAAGAACGTGTGTTTGACTCAGTTCCTCCGAAACCGATGTTCTGTTTTCTTCGATCAAGAGGATATCTTTCTCCTGACTCAATTACCTATAGATCCCTGCTTCCTATTATATAATTTTTGTCGTAATTTTACCATAATTTGGTAAATTTTGTTGTTGTTGTACCTTTTCGTCCTTAAATTGGGTAATGATGTGCCATGACTGGCATCACTAGCTATCTGACGGAAAATCCTACTGTCTATTTTAAAAGGAAAGGCAATAATAGAGAAATTGTGGACCCGGTAACAAATAACATTCGTTCAAAACTGTATAATGTTTAATCGAATTCGATAACATCTGAAAAGCATTTTGCTAATAATGTTACGACCTTCGAGTGTCTTTCTTCTTATCATACGGAAGAAATATCATTATATCAATGATTAAATTGCTTTTTCGAATATCACTTCGACTTGTTCCATGGGGTCAGTTCCTTTGCATTTCTCTTGTCTTTTTTCAATTTGCTGATCAATTATTGGCTGTGACACCTGGCAGATTTACCCCTTTTCCTGTATCTGCCATAACCGGGACGGGTACGGGAGACCTTTTGGACGATGTCTGTGCTGAACTCCCTTCCCCAAAGGTGAAATAAAGTTATTATTATTGATCTTCTATGAGAGTTTTTAAGGATTTTTGAATTAAAAGTTTATGATGAATCTCGCTTTTCTCCTAATACTGTTACACTGTCCATCTCTATTATTGTTGAACTCTTTTTTGGCTGTGTCTTCTTTGGGTCGAAAATCATACACTACACAGCCAGTTGCTACAAGATTTAGTGAAATGTTAGCGTTAACACCGTATTAGAATTAACCGCACTATATCATTGTTTCCGACCACTTACTTAAATAGCATTATTTATTCTAATTTTTGATTTCAGGTGAAAGAACACTACTTGGAATGATTAAATGCAATAGCGATAAGCGGTGTAGTGTTTAGAACATTTTTAAAGGGAGTGGCTTTAAATCAGCCACGCTATTCTGCCCTAAATTATATCGTTGATACTGATCTCGTTTTAGTACTAATTATTTCCTTTACACTAGCAGCAATCAGCAGTGTAATTTTTCTAATAAACTTTAGCTGTCTCCCTTTACATGTATATCATATTTAGGTGACTGGAGTAATTTAAGAATTAAACAGATAGTGCTTCAAATTCAAACAGATAGTGATATCCAGAGTTGTGTTTTCAAATTTTGTAAATCAAAGAATTCATGGCTATTTAAGGATTTGTTATGCCACCTTATATTGTGGAGTTTTCAAAAATCGTTGTATTTTTGGGACTTGTGGGTATTTTTCAGGCCGAGGATGAAGTCGAGGACGATGAGGAAAATCGACCATTGGCGATTGCTATTACCGGAAGACCAAATGTGGGAAAAAGTAGTATTTTAAATGCATTAGTTGGGGAACAAAGGTCCATTGTTAGTCCGTTGAGTGGAACCACAAGAGACGCCATCGATTCCGAATTTGTGGGCCCCGATGGAAAGGTGAGAAAAGATTATAATAGTAAAAAATTTCATTGCCTCAGAATTTTGAGGAAGAGTCATCAACTTTAGGTATATGGAAAGTTTTTGGAATATCTATGCTGTGTGATTGATGATGATTTTTTTTTGGTGAAAGGGAAAAGTTGCTCTCTCTTTTATCTCCCTCAAATAAAAACAGTGTATTTGCTAGTAAGTTCTCAAGCTTTTTTTATGTATCAGCATTGGCCAATTGTTTTTAATACACTCAATGTCACATGTTATATTTGTCTTTTTGTTTATATTTTTTAATGATGTCATGTCTGTTTTGAAAATCATCCTCTTGCCTGTAACAAGATGAGAAAAAACTGAGTTGACAGAAAAAGTCAAGTTGACTAACTCTGAAAGTCGTCAATAGTCTCCTTTTGCGAAAGAAAAGTCACCATTTTTCGCATTTTTATCATTTTGACGACACTAGTGTGCACTATCGGTTTTTCCCCATGTTACCATTTTGATTACAAGTATCCCCATTTGTCATTTTTTTCATTTGTTACCATTTTCATAAAAAGAGTGCCCAATTATGATTTTTTGCCCATTTTACCATTTCGATCTCCAGAATACACTCTTATCAATTTTGCCCATTTTACCATCTTCATTTTGGGAATACATAGTTATCAATTTTGCCCATTTTACCGTTTTTATGACAGGAATACACGCTTATCGACACAGCGGGGATCCGGAGGCGAGCGGCCGTGGCTGCGGCCAACAGCAAAACGGAATCTTTGTCAGTTAACCGTGCGTTCCGGGCCATACGGAGGGCGGATGTCGTGGCACTCGTCATCGATGCCATGGAATGTGTCACGGAGCAGGTGAAGAAGAAGGGAATGGTAGGGAAGGGAAGGGAAGGTTGAATGGAAGTGAAGGGAAGGTTGAACGGAAGGGAATGGAAGGGAAGGTAGGGAAGGTTGAAGGGAAAGGAAGGGAAGGGAAGGGAAGGTTGAATGGAAGGGTGAAGGGTGTTTTAGGGTTTATCATTTGGATAAATCCGAAATATCTGACATTCTTAGGGTGTATCATTCAGAGAGTCTAAAAGATGTGACGTGTAGAATAATGCTGAAATGTGTCATGTGTACTGATTAGATAAGTCAAAAATCTGTCACATGTACCCTTCTACAAAAATAATGCTGTTTTGCCAATCAGCTAATTTCAAAAATAATCACGTGTGCCGTTCAGAATAATGCGGAAAATATGTCATTTGTTTCATTCAGATCATTTGGAAATATGTAGAGATTACCATTCACAATAATGTCAACAAATGTCAATTGAACGAATCAAATGAGACCAGAACGCAAATGTGCGTGATTCAGAATAGTGCCAAAATGTATCATTTTATAAGTCACAAAACAACAAAATCAATAAAAGGAGGATGTTTTTTGGACGCTTTGGTTATATCTGAACCCAAGGCGGTCAGGATCTTTCCACAAATTAACGTGAAAAACGTGAGTTCATACGGGAATTTGAATGCGATTTTGAACGCAAATTCGAAATTCGAATGTGAATGAGAGAAATCTCATGGTATCCAAATGGGAGTTTTGAATGGAAACTGAAGTTCAACTTGAAAATTTTGCAGGATTTTCGATTAGGTGAGCGAATTGCAGAGGAAGGAAAAGCTGCAGTCATTGTGGTGAACAAATGGGATACTATTCCGGAGAAGGACAACAGCAGTACTTTGCAGTACACTTTGGACGTCAGAGAACGTCTCCGGTGTCTCGATTGGGCTCCCATTGTCTTCACTTCAGCAACCATGGGACAACGAATTCCTAAGTGAGAACAGATCAGCTGGAAAAAAAACCTTTTTTTTCTTTCCTTTTAAGAGTCCTTTTCTTTTAAGGCCTTTTATTTGTTCTAATCAAGCGACAAAAAAACCCTAAAATGCATTAGGGAAGCATGGGAACATGTACTGGATTCGAAGTACGGTAACTGACGAACAAAAATAGGCGGTGAACAAAAGTCATTTGTTTCGAGGCAGGGAATGGAAGTCTGTCTTAATTACAGCTATTGTCCTTAATTGTTCTTACTTGAACCGGATTGTTGCAGAAGTTTTGTGAGATTCAATGTTAGCACTGAATATTGCTGAAGTTTATTTGGTTCCCATTTTCGGTGCCTCAAAGTGACACGTGGCATGTCTGCTGATGTGGCATTCTTGCTGATGTGGCATTTGCTGGTGTGACATGGTATGCTGACATGGTATCCATGCTGACGTGGCATTTGTGCTGACCTGGCATCGTATGCTTGCTGGTGTGGCATGTGCTCACGCCGTCTTGTGGGCACAGTGTTTGCTGACGTGGCATGTAAGCTGACGTGGCAGGATCCTGGCGGAGGCCCGGAAGGCCGGGGAAGAGCGTGCCAAAAGGCTGAGTACAGCTGTCCTCAATCCAGTGGTGCAAGAGGCGTTGACTTTCAAGCAACCTCCATCGGGGAAGGCAGGGAAAAGAGGACGCGTATATTATTGCACCCAGGTGGGTCTCCCTCTCCCTCTCCCTCTCCCTTTCCCTTTAAGGGGGAGGGGCAATGAAGTAAGGGGGAGGGGGTGTGGGAGGGGGAGGTTTGTGTGACTTCGGTTGCCTCATTTTGCCTCCATTTGCCTCCGTTTAACTCTTTTTGACTCGGTTTTACTCCTTGACTCCTTTCGCCTCCCTCTTTTGCATCTCTCTTGCCTTTGTTTACTCCATCCTACCTCGGTTTTGCTCTGCTTTGACTCCTTGATTCATTTGCCTCATCTTCCCCCTATTTACCTCCTGTTTGACTTCATTTGCTTCCCTAAAACCTGCGTTTGCCTAAGTTTGTTTGCGTTTGACTCTGTTTGCCTCTTTTCGCCTCTGTTCGCATCTGTTTTCCTCTCTTTCCCTCGCTTTTCCTCTGTTTCCTCGATTTCCTTCCGTTTCTTTCCGTTTGCCTACGTGTGTCGCTGTTTGCCTCCATTGCCTCCGTTTGCCTTTTTTTGCCGTTGTTTGGCTCCTTTCCCCTCCATTTCACACCTTTTCCCCTGATTGCCTCCGTTTGCCTCCGTTTGACTCTGATTGCCTCCATTTGCTTCCGTTTGCCTCTGGTTGCCTCCCTTTGCTTCCGTTTGACTTCGTTTACCTCTGTTTGACTCTGTTTGCCTCCCTTTGATTCCATTTGATTCTGTTTGCCTCCGTTTGACTCTGTTTGAATCCGTTCGACTTGGTTTGACTCCGGTTGCTTCCGTTTGACTCCGTTTGCCTCCCTTTGATTCGGTTTGGTTCCGTTTGCCTCCGTTTGATTCTGTTTGAATTAGTTTGATTCCGTTTGACTCCGTTTGCCTCCTTTTGATTCCGTTTGACTCCGTTTGCCTCTTGTTGACTCCCTTGCCTCCGTTTGACTCCGTTTTGACTCGGTTTGACTTTGTTCGACTCCGTTTGACTCCGTTTGCCTCTATTTGATTCCGTTTGACTCTGTTAGCCTCTGTTTGACTCCGTTTGCCTCCATTTGCCTCTGTTTTCCTCTGAATGACTCCGCTTGACTCCGTTTTATTCCGTTTTATTCCGTTTTATTCCATTGGCCTCGTTTGCCTTTGTTTGACTCTGTTTGCCTTGGTTCGACTCCGTTTGCCTTTGTTTGATTCCGTTTGCCTCCGTTTGCCTCTGTTTGCCTCCGTTTGCCTCCGTTTGACTCTGTTTGCCTCCGTTTGACTCCGTTTGACTCCGTTTGACTCCGTTTGACTCCGTTTGCCTCTGTTTGCTCCTGAAAGAGTGTTCTTTCACGAATTTTTGACCATTTTTCTCCATTTGCTCCGTTATTTTTTCGTATTTCAATCGTTCAAGGTCGGCCCAAAGGAACTGCAAAACACAAAAAAATGCAAATATCAGTTCACGGTAAATTGAATTGATGTAAACAAACATTAGCTGAAAAAGAAAAACTGAAAAAAAATAAAAAAAAACGTAAGATTGAGACATAACCAGAAGTCTTTTCCTACAATTCAAGAAAAAGAGATCACAAGAAAAAGAGAAAAAACAAAAAACAGCAAAGGAAACAAAAACGACAGTAAAGAAGAAAAAAAAACATATGACCGAAAGACTTGAAAAAAACAAATAAAAAAACTTTAGCTCACCTTCTCTTGCAGACTACCTCGCTCTCCTTGCAAACTTAGGTTTGTTTTCATGATTTCCTCAACCTACACAACAAAAAAAAGAAAAAAAAATAACAAATTAATATAAAGAAATAAAAAAAAACAAAACACAATAAGTCAAAAAAATAAAACAAATATAACTAACACAAAAAAAACTAAATGCACCATAAACAAACAGTAAACTGTAAAAAAGATAACTAAAAAAAAAACGTAAATTAAAACAAAAAAAAAGTTAAGAAGAAAAAAAAAACATGACCAAAAAAATACGTAAAAAAACAAAAAAAAAAACTTAAGCTCACCTTCTCTTGGAAGGTATCTCGCTCTTCTTGCAAACTTAGGTTTGCTTTTATGATTTCCCCAACCTACACAACAAAGAAATGAAACAAAAAAGAAAAGAATAACATAAAAAAATTAAAACACAAAACAAAACTAAACTAAACAAAACAAAACAACAAAACAACTTAAAACAAAACAAAACCACAAAACTAAAAACAAAACTCAAAAAAAAAAAAACAGAACACAAAATAAAACACAAAACACAAAACAGAATACAACAAAACAAAACAAGACAAGACAAATGAAAAAACGCAAACACGACACAACACAAAACAAAACAAACTACGCAAAACAAAACAAAACACAAAACAATAAAAATACACAAAACTAAACCAAACTAAACAAAACAAAACTAAACTAAACAAAACACAAAACACAAAACTAAACGCACCTTTACTTTCAGGTGATCCCGCTCCATTCTCAATTCCACATTCTCCATTCTCAAATCCGCATTAGTTTTTGAAGTTTCCTCAATCTGCAAAAAAAAAAACAAAAAAAAAACAAAAACACAAAGGTAAGAAAGTTTTTAGTCCAGTTTTGTGTCAACTTTAGGTTCAGTTTTAGGTCAGTTTTACATCAGTTTTAGGTTCAACTTTAAGTTCGTTTTAGGGTCAGTTTTAGGTTCAGTTTCAGGCTCAATTTTAGGTTGAGCTTTAGGTTGAGTTTTAGGTTGAGTTTTAGGTTCAGTTTTAGGTTCAGTTTCAGGTTCAATTTTAGGTTGAGTTTCAGGTTCAAATTTAGGTTGAGCTTTAGGTTGAGTTTTAGGTTCAGTTTTAGGTTCAGTTTTAGGTTCAGTTTTAGATTCAGTTTTAGATCCAGTTTTAGATTCAGTTCTTAGGTCAGTTTTTGGTTCAGATTTTGGATCAGTTTTAGGGAAAATCTGAAAAAAAGCAAAAATAAATAAAAACCAAAAAAAAGCAACGGTATTACCTCTTCCCCTTTCTTCTCCTCTTCCCCTCTCTTCTCCTCCCTTCTCTCTTCCTCCCAGAGCCTCCTCTCCTCGTGAAGCTCCCTTATGTATGAGAGCAGCATGCATATGACAAATACGAGGAATATGACAAGAAAGTTTGCCACGTCAGAGCAGCTGACAACTGCAAACCATTTTGCCATTTCTGCCTGGACCTTAGAGCGAGAGAAAAAGACGGAGAGGAGATACTTCCCAGCCATGGCTGCGAGCCACAGCCAGCTTCCCGCCAAGATTTCCTCTTCTAGGAGGAGAAGCGCCATGATCAACATCCTCATCGATATAGCCATGGGGAATTTTCGTACAAAAATATATTTTTTAAGTGCAAAAACTTTGAAAAGTACGACCAGCTGATGATCAAAAATTGCTATTTCACTGCAAAGACTCTGCGAGAAGAAATTAATAAAAGTGCAGAGAGAGAATAGTAAATCCTAAGCTGGAGAAAACAATGCTGAGCGTTCCACAGTTAAGATTGATTGGTGGTTAAAGAAAACAACCGGGGGATTTAACCCCGAATCTCGCGCGTGCGAGATTGGAAACGTTGTTTTTTAGTGAGAGAATAAGGTAGAGAGGCGGCAAGCAGAAAACGCCATAGATTTGGCGTTTGATTTTTGTTTTTTAAGTGTACCTCTCGACGAGTGGCGAGGGTCTCGTTTTCGGCTGCACTCTTTTTTGGCGCGTCGCCACGTGGCGATGGTTTGGTGCAATGGTCGGTGTAGTGGGGCGGTGAGTTTTGTCGGTGCGCGTGCGCGATGGAACAAAATTTAAACAGCAAAAAAAAAAATTCCGTTTGGAAGGTTCCACAAAAAAAAATTGGCGTCCGACGGAATCTCTCTGTGAACTGTCGACAAAAACGGGAACAAAAACAGAAACGCGATTAATTTAGGGCAACTGAAAAGAACTGAAACAGAACTGCGGCAGAACCGAGACAAATTGCAAAATAACGTATACACCACTGTAAAAAACTGAGAAAAACACGAAAGGAACAGTTGCAACTGCAATAGCACTGTGATAGAACTAAAAAGTAAGAATAAGTGAACAAAACTGCGACATACTGATAGAAAAAATAGATACATAACTGAGGAATAACTGAGAAATAACTGAGGAATAGCTGCCGCAAAACTGGTTCAGAACAGGCTATTACCGCGGGTTCGATCACTCCACAACACCCATTTTATTCAGTCTAGAATTAATGAATTAAAGAAAAGACAAACATGAACGAGCCAAAAATGAACAAAACAGATGTGCATGCATGGGCTTTTCGTCAAACTGCCGCTTTTCGACGCGTGGCAGAAGTCTCTTTTTCAGCCGAACTCGTTTTTCGCAGCATTGCCACGTGCGATGGTCGGTGAACTTGTGTCAGCAAATTATGGCGCACGTGCGAGAAAGAAAGAAGACAACGCGACACAACAACGAAGCCACGTTTGGGACCACAAGCCAAAACTTTGGCGCGCAGCGGAACGCTCCGACCTGTCGCCACAGAACGACCAGAAACAGAAATGCTGCGAGTGTCGGAAACCTCAGAGACGACTGCGACACAGATGTCACGTCACCGTGACACAAAAGCGAGACAACCGACACACAATTGTGAGAGGACTCTGGACAAAACCCTAACAGAACTATTGCGACTGTCACAGAACCGAGACTCAAATGTGGCAACTGTGAGAGAAGTATACAAGAAAAACTACACACGTGCAAGATAACAGAAGACACTAAACGACAAAACGTCCATTGTTTCTCCGTCTGGCATAACAAGCCAAAAAAATGTAACATAACCGAGACGCAAATGTGACAACTGTGACATAACCGAGACGCAAACGTGACAAATGTGACATAACCGAGACGCAAATGTGACAACTGTGACATAACCGAGACGCAAATGTGACAACTGTGACATAACCGAGACGCAAATGTGACAACTGTGACATAACCGAGACGCAAACGTGACAAATGTAACATAACCGAGACACGAAAGTGATATAAGAGTACCTACACAAAACTGCGACATACTGAGAGAGAAAAAAAAGGAGACATAACTGTGACGTGACAGGATCGGAATTGGCTGTTGACCGTTCGGTTCCATTCCGCCATACCACAAACTACAAACTACGCCCTTCCATACAACCCTACAGCCCATACGGCCCCAGCCGAGCCGCCCCTGCGCCTGCCCGAGGCGCCTGCCCGGCCGATGCCCGACCTGCCGCCCGACAGACTCGAGCCAGTCTTCTACGAATATGCGGCGCGGAACTGACACGCGACTGCCGACGAATCAGCAGCAGGCGGCGCGCGCGAGAGTGCGACAGCCCTGCAGCGAAAATAATAATTGCCGTTGACTGCCGCGAAGCTGCTTCGAAGCTGCAGAGGCGAATCCGCCGCGTTATTGAGTAAACGCGCGAAATCGCGTGAGACACAGCTGCCGCGTACTTCAACGCGTTCGCCACTCACGCGGACCTCGCTGACGCGTATAAATGCCGCGCAGCTCGAAGCAGCTCGCGCACAGGCGACATGCAGCTGAAAGTACGGATATCAAGAGGGAGGGGGAGCGGGATAGGGAGGGAGGGACGCGGAGAGGATATGGAAAGGGAAAAGGAGATGGATAGAGAGGGAAGAGGGGAGATGGAGAAGGGGAGGGGGGGAGGAGAGGGGAAGGGCAGGGAAAGACAGAGGGGAAAAGGAAGAGAGAGAGAGAGAGAGATAGAGAGAGAGAGAGATAGAGAGAGAGAGATAGAGAGAGAGAGAGAGAGATACAAGATACCCGAATATGTTGCACTAAAAAGACAAACACACGCTTGCTACCGCCAGGATGCGACGTGACACCGTATGAAAAAAACAGAAGGTGAATCTTATTCTCTCTCGGTCCTCTCGGCGCCGTACGGATAATATTTATATATATATATATTATATTTCTCACACTGATATTATCGAGGCAGCAAAGATTCCCACGTGGCGAAGCGGTGCCCCGCGATACGCCTCCCGAGATAGCAGCTCCTCCCTCATGAGCACAGAATTAGTGTTGAAACTGACAACAAATTTCCACGAATACAAAGTCATCGAGAAATTGACACGATTAAAATTATTAATTAAATTAAATTATAAAATTAAAATCATTTGTGCCACGATTCGACCGCCAGTCGAAAACAATGCAAAGGAATGACAGCATCGATGACGTCATCTGCTGCCTACTGCTAAAATAGGGAGGGAGGGAGGGAGGGAGGGAGAGAGGCGGAGGGAGAGAGGGAGAGAGAGGAGGAGAGAAATAGGGCGGATCCGGAATAAGGAAATCAAGAAAAGAGGGAGTAGAAAAGATGTCGAGGGGAGGGCGTATCGCCATAAGGGAGGACCGACGGGGAGGTGGGAAGGGGGGAGGAGGGAGAGGCGGAGTCGACGAAGCAGAGGAGGGAGGAGGGAGATAGCGACGGAAGGAGAGAGGGATCGAGTGAGGGAGAATATGTAGTATGAGAGGGGGGAAGAAAGAGAAGACTAGAGAGAGGCGAGGGGAAAATCTTTGACCAATCGACGGAAGATGCTGAGTGCGGCCGGAAGCACGTCTCCTTATCGTCCTTTGTGTCACGTCACGTGCGATGGCGCGAAACGTGTGGTGGCGGGAGCATCCGTCGACGTCATCGTCCTTTCGCCTCCGGCTGTCCTGTACGGCCAGGCCGCCCAAGCACCGCCGGCTTCTCAGGCCGGGCTCAGGTTCGGCGGCCGCCGGTTCGACCGCTCAAGCGGACCGCTATTGTACTTTATGTTCGTTGTTGCCGTACGACATTCTACCGTACTGTACGGCGAATTGGAGTCGACGATGCCGACGCATGCAAGCCGTTCAGCTTTTGGTACGGTATAATAAGTGTCACCCACAGTACAGTACTACGACTGTACTGTACAGTACAGTACTTTACTGAACTGTAATGTACTGTACTGCACTGTTGCTACTTACTGTACAGTACTGTACACCGCGCATCGTTATTAGTGTCAAAGTCACTAATTTGGGTTCTTAAAATTTCGATTTTTTTCCTCAAATAGGATACATGATTGTAATTTTTCCTTGACGTTAATTGAGATACACCGCGCATCGTATTTAGAGTAATGAAAAAATTAGAGTAAAAAAACAAAAAAAAACAATTAGAGTAATTGACGCTAATTGATGTCATAGAACTTTTTCAACAATGAACTTTACTCTAATTTTTTTCATCATTCTATATTGGGTTTTGTCGGTGATAATTACGTGCGCGCTAATTGTCAACACTAACTTACGTTGACGTACGAAATTTGTCAGTCCGTATATTTCGACGTCAATGTGACGTTGTATAATTTGTCGCGCTGGATGTCAGTTCCGTCTGACAACCGTCAATGGTTACATGTAAATTATACGTATATCCGTAATTATTTACCAACAGTTATTAGCGACGGAATAACAATGTAATCCGTATGTAAACAATATTTCCGTTATGTTTTTTTTCATTTTCATATAACAAGTTTACTTTTAAACTCTAATAGTGTCGCGCTTTGGAGCTTATATTAGAGTAAATTTACTTTAATAAAGACTCTTTACTCTAATTAGGTTTCTTTCAGACGACGAAGTTGGAAAATGAACACATATTACAGTTAAGTTTGACTCTAAATGAGTCGCGATTAGAAGACATCTTAACGAATCTACGTAGCCCGACATATTATTGGACGATTACAATTACACGTAGCCAATTCATTAACCATAGAAACGTCAACCCTGCAAAACAACGATAAAACACAAACCGTCTGTCCTTTTGGTCTCTTTTGTAAGAGAATTCCGTACATTCAATAACCTGCATCGTTTTTCAATTTTCACAGCTCTTTCGTAAAAAATTTCGGCGACAGTTTTTTCAAATCCCCGCTTCGTTTTGAGTTTTTGAAAAAGGTGAGATTTCAAATTTACATATTTTTTTTATACAATTTCGCAATTTTCCAGGTTGATTTCAAATTTCAGTAAAAAATTATATTTTAAGTTTAGATTCCGTTTTCAATTTCAATTGCTGGTTCAGTTTTGATTTCCGTTAATCCATTTAAAAACAATTTTTTTTCCGTATACCCTTTTTATAACAAAGCCATTCCTATAATTTAAAACAAAAAAAAACATTTTTTCTGCTTTGTTTCTGTTTCCTATTTTTTATACTTTTAATTATAGCCATATTTTTAATTATAACTGCACTTTAAAACATAAAGGTACTTTAAATTATGACTGTATTTTAAGTATCAATCTATCTGTCTAATTATCTGGCTAATATAATTATCTGGCTAATCTAATTAGTTATCTCTCTAATCTAACTATCTCCCTAATCTAATAATTTGCCTAATGTAATTAACTGGCTAAACTAATTATCTGGCTAAACAAATTACCTGGCTAATCTAATTATCAGGCTAATCTAATTATCTCTCTAATCTAACTATCTCACTAACTAATTATTTGCCTAATGTAAATAACTGGCTAATCTAATTATCTGTCATATCTAACTATCTGGCTAATCTAATTATCTCCATAATCTAACTATCTCCCTAATCTAATTACTTGCCTAATGTAATTAACTGACTAATCTATTTATCTGTCTAATCTAACTATCTGCCTAATCTAATTAATGTAATTAACTGGCTAATCTATTTATATGTCTAATCTAACTATCTGGCTAATCTAATTATCTCTCTAATCTAAACTACTTGCCCAATGTAATTAACCGACTAATCTATTTATCTGTCTAATCTAATTAATGTAATTAACTGGCTAATCTATTTATCTGTCTAATCTAACTATCTGGCTAATCTAAGTTATCTCTCTAATCTAACTATCTGGCTAATATAATAACTCTAACTATCTGGCTAATCTAAGTTATCTCTCTAATCTAACTATATGGCTAATCTAATTACCTGGCTAATCTAATTATCTCTCTAATCTAACTATCTCACTAATCTAATTATTTGCCTAATGCAAATAACTGGCTAATCTAATTATCTGTCTTATCTAACTATCTGGCTAATCTAATTATCTCTTTAATCTAACTATCTCCCTAATCTAATTACTTGCCTAATGTATTAAGTGGCTAATCTATTTATCTGTATAATCTAACTATCTGCCTAATCTAATTAATGTAATTAACTGGCTAATCTATTTATCTGTCTAATCTAACTATCTGCCTAATCTAATTATCTGGCTAATCTAATTATCTCTCTAATCTAACGATCTCCCTAATCTACTTATTTGCCTAACCTAATTAACTGGCTAATCTAATTATCTGTCTAATCTAAATATCAGTCTAATCTAATTATCTCTTTAAGTTCATTATCTGCCTAATCTAATTATCTGGCTAATATAATTATCTGTCTAATCTAAATATTTGTCTATTCTAATTATCTCTTTAAGTTCATTATCTGCATAATCTAATTATCTGGCTAATATAATTATCTGTGTAATCTAATTATCTGTCTAATTTCATTATCTGCCTAATTTGATTATCTGGCTAATATAATTATCACTCTACTTTAATTATCAGTATCACCTCCCTTGGCAAGGGCACGGGATTCGCTCGGAAATTCTCAAGACGTTGACATCGCTACTCAAAAAGATGAGGTTACGGACGAACAATTCACGGAAGTGGACGAATATTAAGCCCTTGCTAATGCCTAAGCATTCCCCATGTATGCTTTTTGGTGGTTCTTGGAGCTAGGAGTGACATAGTTTTGTAGTTTTTGTTGCTTTGGATTGTCTTACCAGTTTTAAAAATGTAAAAAGTGGTTCTTGGAGCGTAAGAGTGACATAGTTTTGTAGTTTTTGTTGCTTTGGCTTGTCTTACCAGTTTTAAAAATGTAAAGAGTGGTTCTTGGAGCGTAAGAGTGACATAGTTTTGTAATTTTTGTTGCTTTGGCTTCTCTTAGCTATTTTAAAAATGTAAGGAGTGTTAGGATTGAGGAGATAGGAGTTATCATACATTATCATAGGGGTAATACGTCGCATAGTGTGTCTCTTACTACAATGTAATTGTTTTTGCAATTTTTGTAATTTACTTCATTGTGAAGTAAGTATGGCAAAACGATGTGTAACACAACCATTTTATATAACACGATTTTTTTTTGGCTGTATATGAGTATGTGTAAGAGCGATGGTTTATCATGCTTAATGTGTTACCGTGTGTTTGTCATTCACCTATGGGAAATATGATGTTGTAACTGGTGAACAAATTGTTAGTTTTTACCTTTGATACACAAACATGTTTTTTACGGTATTGATATTAGGCGACGAGCCATCGCTGATTGCTGTCACACCAGTGGCATGGACTATTTCATTGTGATTTGATTAGCGTTGACAGTTTCTCATTGCTGGTGGGATTTTCAGCGATGACATTGCCTCATATTAGAAGGATTTTTTAACAATGACACAACGTCTTTACTGCTTTTTAAAATTAGATGGCAGTATTGCCTTATTGCTTATTTACAGTTCAGCAGCGACACACTTACGTCGCCGATTGGTCGGTTGAGTTAGTTGATTAGTCAGCTGTAACATGAATCATAACTGGTTTATAATCCAGCGACGAAAATGCCTCGTCGCTGGTCGGTCATCATCCATGACAAAAGCTAAAAAAAAAAATCAACATTCCAACAGTTTGTAATCCAGCGACAAAAATGCCTCGTCGCTGGTGAGTCATCATCCATGACAAAAGAAAAAAAAAATCAACATTCCATTGGTTTATAATCCAGCGACGAAAATGCCTCGTCGTTGGTCGGCCATCATCCATGACAAAAGCTTAAAAAAAATTCAGCATTCCAATAGTTTGTAATCCAGCGACGAAAATGCCTCGTCGCTGGTGAGTCATCATCCATGACAAAAGACAAAAAATAACTTTATGTCATTGGTGCATAATCCAGCGACGAAAATGCCTCGTCGCCGCTAGGTAAAGCACCCATGAAAAAAAAAAAAACATTCCTTAGTGGACGCAAACATGTACAAAACCAAATAATTTGGTGCAAAACAAAAAACAGTCATATGTAGAGTGAAATAAAGAGAAATAATGCGTAGTACTTATGACAAATATAAATAATTTTGACTCTAAAATTTCACTATTATACACACTCCGAAACTGAATATAGGCCCTGAACTCCCAAAAAATTCTATACCTTTCCACTTTCTTTTGAATCTTCTATCTATTATATCCTTCGAATTCCATTTTGATACTAATAATTTCACTATCTTCTTGAACGACAGGAAAATAAAAAGTCGAAAGTAACATGATGTTGGAAATAAATCAAACACTTCGGCCCCAACCTGGAAAAAAAAAAAAAGGATTTAGATTCAATTGTCAATCCGTTAAAAGGTCCAAGATTATTTATGGGTTGTTAGGGTTTCTCAAAGTTTTTTTTATTATATCGTACTTTCAACGGGAATAAAATTTGTTCTTATTTTTTATTTTTTTATTATTATTTGGCCAAATTTCCCTGTTTAAAGACAGGAAACGAAAAGTCAACAAATAGATATTTCTATGTTTTTGAATCCATTGATAATAGCAAGTGTGACAAGCGTACAGATTACAAAACCGGCTGTTACTAAAAAAATCTAACACAAAATATAACAAATAAATATATCTTTCCCTTTTATCTATTATGAACATTTCTCTCACACCCTCGCCATCAATATTTATAAGCGTTAAAAAAATGAAGCCTAAATCAAATGGTCAGCGGAAAAGGTGAAAGGAGGGAAACAAAAGCAAAACCAGAAAAAAAAACATGAGTCACCTTGAAATAACCCTTTATAAAACAAAAATGGTAATAAAAATTAAGAAGGACATAACTGCCCCCTAAAAACGGACAACAAAGTGTAAGGATTAGAAGGCATGACTTATAATAAGCTTCAATAAATTATGTTTGAATGTTTAGATAGAAAATGGCATTTGCCACGTTATATGGAACCACCGGTAAGAGAATTCGCACTTGCATCGTCACCAATGGTGGAGTTGGCTGGCAGCAATACGTTCGCCATTTCGTACATCAAAACCCTAATAAAGTAAGCAACCTAAAAAAGTAAGGCGACGGCAAGAAAACGATGACGTGGGCGACGTGCAATCCATGGAGGTGAAAAAGGAAGCGAGCGATGACGTGGGCGACGTGCAACCCATGGAGGTGGAAGAGGAAGCGAGTCACTCACAGATCCCTTTCGGAAAAATGGATAGATTTTCAGAATGGCGGCGCATACAAGATGGCGCCGCAGTCGTCAGATTCCACAGGAAAAAAAAAGGGAATGAGCGGCTGTGATTGGACATAGAAAGCGTGAATTGTGATTGGACCAAAAAGATTTTATTTTATGAGGTCTGTCCGCATTTGGCGTTGCCTCACGACATATATCACCCACGCCAAATGCTGTATATTTATTCTATTTTTGTCAGTATGTTTACTCTATTTCATGTGCCATTGTGTTAAAAAACCCATATTACAGTAAAAAGTTACTCCTTTCAAGGGGCGTATAATTAATATTTACGCTAAAACTGACGCGGTCCTAAATTAGAATACAGTTTTAATGTAATTGTTGCGAAATTCCCTATTATAACTGAATCCGCGGAACGCCGAACACCAGTTACCAAATTATTACACAAATGAACGAAAACACATGTTCTCGCCGTTATACTATAAACTTGTAACATGTAAATCAAGGTTAACGTTCTCACTGACGACGATGCTGTGGACGGACGAAGTATATGCGAACGGATGTTATTCGATGAGTTTCGGTCTTTTTGTTTAGTGCGACTCCACGTGCGACCGCGGGTTTATTAAATCGATATCTGTACGTTTTTATTTTAAAAGTACAGTTTTACACAGTCACACGACGTCCGTACTCCACACTATTTAAAACGAACCTATATTAGAAAAAAAAAGCTAATTAAACCTCACCTAAATTAGAATAATGAAAAAAATAGAGTCGATTACTCTATTTGATGTCATATAGTCGAAATTTCGAGCGACCGAATTAGAGTAATTTACTCTAATTACGATTCGCGGTGTACAAGGAAATGCGAAAAAGAAGAAAGAAAATTAGCCCGGAGAGTTTTGTTTCATGGTACCAACATCTGCAGACGGAATCTATTGAAAATCCTTCACTCACAGCATATTATGTTGGTCTCCTTGGCATTCAACGTGGCAGCATCTTATTGCCACATGTTCAAAACGTGCGAAAGCTGTCGAAGTATCCTGGAGGATCTTCATGGGAGCGATTCTACTGACTAAAGTTGATGCTATTGGCGCATTTCATTTGTCCGAAAACTTAGGCTTACATGTATAAAATTCAGAGCTGTTTTCCATGTACATTTTTACTCTTGACCAGAGACAAAACAGTCATACAACTTGTCGTTAATGATGACAAAGTCCGAAATTTCTTTATTTTCTGTGAAACATACCGTAAACGGGACTCTGGATAGGTGGACGTTCCCCACACCGCCCGTCACTTTTATTAGAGTTATATTAGTGATACATTAGTGTGAACACATTATTACAGTTAACTACACTAAATTACAATGGAAACCTGGCCTATTATGATCTCAAAACAGCACCAGCGATGAACTCTGATAGGGATGGGATGTGTACCGGTTAATCTACCAAAGAATAATAATCATATGTCGCTACGTGCCTAACTGCCTACCATACACAAACCCACACATCAAATTACAAACTACAGTACACCGTGAATCGCGTATAGCGTTAATGTTTTTTTAGCCACTTAAAACATCTTTTCTTTATGTTATGCACACTTGTCGGATTGAAAATCGGACGGTTACGACCGAAAGACATGGTTCGCACCTTCCGATTGATGGTCTCCAATCGTTAAGCAGACACGTGTGTATGGAGAAAAGATGTTTTAAGTGGCGTAAAAAATGTTAACACTAAAAGCGATACAAGGTGTACTGTACATTGAAAACGTCACAAAAACGATTGGAAAAATTAAGAAATCCTACGTTAACTTAAGTGACTGCGATCAACATGGAAAGGTGATCTCAGAGCTGGACTGTTAAGGAATGCACGGTGGAAAAAAAAAACAGAAACGAAAGTGATGCCGGCTTACTCTAAACAAGCTTTGAGACCACCATTTTAGTCATGGATGAGATCGTCGATCGTTTACAGCCATCTCCTCTCTATCTCAGCCGTAGTCTTGTTTTTTCCAAAGGTTTTTTATGTTTGTTCAGGTAATTTATGGTGACGGATTGCAACATTCTGAAAAGGAACGCCAGTTTATTCTGTTAGAGGTTGAGATTTGCTTTCGACGTACTATCTAAGCCGTTGACACGTGTCTTTGCTGTAATCAAAAATCAAAAGAGATTCTCTTCTTCTTTTAAGCCATGTAGTTTAAACATCTAAAGGTCCGGACTGATTATTTTACTTTATGTCATTCTTCCAAATGCCACTAATGGCAGCCAGAGAATCATTTGATAGCCTCACTCACTTGTGTGACGTATTAGCCGAGGCTCCTAGCCCGCCTCCTCTTTCTAAAATAGTACCAATCTTACAGCTATGCCCTACTTTTCAGCCTAGAAAGCAGGAGGATGGATACCATGTTACTGCAGAAGACCCCTCAAGCCTACAAACTTTCCATCCTGGATATACTTGTCCTCCTACATCCAGACAATGTGATGGTCTCCTTGCCCTTGCTCGATACCTTGCCAAGTCCAATGGTCATTTGCATTCGGAGATTTTGCCTCATCTTTTGGATTTTTTGCAAGCTCTTCCATCTTTAGCACGCTCTCATCCATCAGCATCTTTTTTTGTAAACGCACCACCATCCTCATCATCATCATCATCACCATCCCCATCACCGTCACCATCACCGTCACCATCACCGTCACCATCACCATCACCATCACTATCATCATCATCATCATCGTCATTATCAACATCATCATTGTACTTCTCAACATTCATGTCATATCTCTGTGAAGTGGCAACAGCAGTTCCCAGCACACAACGTGACATCAGCGCAGCTGTAAGATTAGTGCTTCTTGACATCACAGAATTTTTGCCTGCCGTAAATGTCAAAAGCACCCCTCAAAGAACTGAATTTCAGCTTGCTTCACCTCTTCCTGAAATTTTGGAGGCACTTTCATACCATTGTCCTCCTATACATGACGATCATATCAACTCTTTGGCACAAGTTCTTTATGAGTCCTGGCTTCAACCGGATAACCTTGATACTGGATCGACTGAATTGCAACTTGATAAGTCAACTCTTGGAAAGAATGGAGAAGAGAGCCTTAGGGAGCCTACTAGGAGTGTGTTCGGAGCCGTCAAGGACATTGGAGCGCGAATCCTAGAAACGACTGAAGAGCTTTTAGAACCTCAGTCAACTAGTACAAAAACTACTGCCAACTCGGGAGCCACAGGGGAATCCAATGGTAATAGTGGACAAACTCTTATGAGTGAAGGCATATCAACTTCTGAGAAAAAATTTGGTACTATTTTGACAGGAAAGCCTCTCCGGTCATCGTCTGGAACTGCCAATGGCCTTCATGGCGAAGATTCTTCTCCTCGTTTTTTTACTCCCAACCAGTCCCCGATTAAATCCAAGTATCTTGCCTCTCTGTCCAGTAGAAGTTTTGAGCCAAAAGAGGTGGCATTATTGATTTTCAAACAGATGCTAGGGGCATGTCAACGCAAGGAATCTTTAAACATCGAGTTTCTCGAATGCTTTCATCAAATGTCATGCAGAGAATTAAATGCTGCCCTTTCTTTGCTGAAGGTGTTCCTACTTTCCCTTCCACTTTTACTACTCTTTCTTTATTTTTAAAGTTCGGCTGCACTTTAGAATTTTGATGACTTCTTGTATTTGAGGATGCTTCGTATGGGAGTTCATGGTATATAGAAGGTTTTTTCCCTTGTGGAAGTCCTCTATCCTTTTTGAATACGTCTATTGGGGTCCTCATGAACAGATAATGCCTTGCAAAAGATGTGAATTACCGAGGCAAACCTCAAATTGCCTCCAGTATGAATTCAGTTGGCTTAAGTCTGACTTTCACACAATATTTGTCAAGAGAAAAGTTTTTGAAAGGTCACAATCTCCTTCGCATGTATTTTTGTACTTGAGACCTTCAATTGAGTTCTAATACTTTTGACGATTGTAGGTGCGAAGAAGTCTAATTAGCAGCTCATTAGCAGCAGCATTACAGCGAGTAAATGCAGGGGCTATTGTACTGTTTTTGTTTTCCATTGACCCTGAATTGTTTCTGCGCGCTAATCCGAAAAATTTGATTTTGTGGTTCGGTCTTTTCTAAGTTGCATTGCAGTCTATGCCATGTGGCAAGTGGTTTTACTAGGTTTTTACATTATGTTATTTTGACGTGGCCTTACAGATGCGAAAAGAGGAGCATATGGAATCGGAACAGTCTTTTCGGTCCCAAGTCACGACAATTTTGTGTATTGCTCAAGCTGCTGGAGCTGTTGAAGCAGAAATATTTGGCCAGAAAATGGAGGAGGATTTCCCAATGACAGCCCAGCGCGCTAAGGCCCTGAATCTGCTTTGGGATGTGGCAGATGCTTGTGCAACTTCTACCTGTCGAAAGGTAATCATCCTGTAACTGTCTGTAGCCTGTGTATGCTAGAAACAGAGGATCTTCGAGGATCTTCTCTTCTTCTCCTCAGTAGTGATTTCAGCATTATTTTAGAATTTTTTTCCTTTGGCTGGCATGTTTAACAGGGGACGAAGAGCCATTTTTGTCAATTGGCAGAGATTGTTTTTTGTTAATTTGTCTAACTCATTTTTGGGAGCAATTGGGTAACAGATGCCTGCATGTGAGAGCCTCTTCCAAAAACTGGTAACTGCGGCTGCAGGGATTGCGAGCTGTCATGGTCTTGCAATGCTCCGTTCAGGCCTCCTAAGATTACGAGGGTTACTCATTAATGTGTGTATGCAGGTAAACTCCTGCCCTTCGTATACCCTCAACAGGATCGTCTTGGACATTTTGGATAATTGATCTCTTACTTTTTTAACGTGTTTATCGAAAACGTTTGTATGGCCTCTCACAATCACTTTCTTAAACATGTTTATGGAAAATGTTTGTTTGAATTGACCTACTTTTTTTTATTTATGTTTGTGCTTTTTTTTATTGATTTACCTGCAAGCTTATGTGGGTTGATATGGACAAGCAGCCTCATCAGAACGGCTCCATGTTGGCAAGTCTAGAAGTGGCCTCTAGCCTTTTGGCAGTTTCTGGCTGGCGAACAGATCCAACGTCTGTGGAGTCTTTTTTCACCCGGTTGTGTAGCTATCTAAGTGAACCTGTTGAGAATCAGGTATTCGCTTATTCTCTTAACAAACAAAAAATGTTAAAAGGTGTATGTGCTTGGAGTATCACATTGTCATCTTTGGCGTCTTGATTTTTTTCCGAATTGCAAAGGCAGCGTTCTCCAGGTCAATGAAATTGACACAAGCTCTTTGTCACGGCTCTCTCTTTTCTCTCTCTCCTTCTCTCTCCCTCTCCTTCTCTCTCTCGCTCTCCTTCTCTCTTTTTCTCTCCTCTCCCTCTCCCTCTCCCTCTCTTTCTCCCTCTCGGTCTCCGTCTCGCTCTCCCTTTCCTCCCCCTTGCTCTTTTTCTTCCTCTCCCTCTCCTTTTGTCTCCCCCTTCCCTCTTTTTTATTTTCTTTTTCCCTCTCCTCCCTCTCTCCCCTCTCCTTCTTCCCTTCCCCTCGCCTGCCTCTCCCTCTCTCACCCTCTCTCTCTGCCTTTCTCCAAGCCTCTCTAGAGAAGAAGACCCAGAGGCAGGGTACCGGCTTGGACCACCGCTCTGCGGTGCCTAGCGATTTCCTGACAGTGCTGCTGATGTCACCCTGTGGCTGCCTGATAGTGCTGCTGATGTCATCTTCTGCCTCTCTTGCAGACCTTCCAGTCCCACAAGCCTCGTGGCCGCTCCCTCGCCTCCAACGCCTCTGCCCCTGCGGAGGTGTCGTGGGAACTCACCCGACTGACAAATCCTTTGTGAGGCGCCCACACTCAAAAAACCCCTCAACAACCGTTCATTACCCCTCTCCTTCCCTTCCCCGTCCTCCTCTCGCACCCCTTGCCCTCTCTCAAAAGATTCTCCCTCTGCTTCCCTTTCCCTCCCTCTCTCTCCCTCTCCCTGGGCGCCCAGGTCGTACTTCACTACCATCTCCCTGGGGTCGGCCGGGCAGCAGTTCAACGTGCTGGTGGACACGGGGAGCTCGCTGCTCTGGGTGCAATGTGACTGCATACAGTGCGACGAGGACCCAAGCTCCACGCTGGTGGGGGGGTTGGGGAAGGGAGTGGGAGGGATGGAGGGAGGGGGTTGGCTGAAGGGGAAGGGAGGGGGAGCACAAAGAGGGAGAGAGGGAGGAGGAGGATAGGGAAAGGGAAAGGTGAAGTGAGTGTGGGTATTGGCGTGGGTGTCGGTTGTGTAGTAATATTTGTTTGGAGAAAGGAGTGAGAGTGGATGTCAGAGGGTGTAGGAGGTGTTGCGGAGGCAAACTGCTTGTTCTTCTTTTTCTTTTTCTTTGGTTATTTTGTTCTTGCTACTGTTCTTACTGCTAGAATTCACTTCCTTCGGTTGTGACTTGTCTTCGTATTCTGTTTCGATTCAGTGTCCATATTCTCATTCTCACTCTTGCCTCATCATTGTATTTTTGTATTTGTCTTTTTCCAGCCCATGAATCCCAGCTACAGTACGACAAGTTCCTCGACAGAGAATGCCGTTCTCTGTAATGACAAAATTTGTAATACTTTATCGACTTTTTTTGTAAATAGTTACGGATGTAACATACCGACTCCCAACACAACTGTGGATTTTTCCCCAACCGATAAATACTGTGAATATGTGGTCAAATATTTGGATACGAGCTTCACTTGGGGGAATGTGTATGTCGATACTTTGGCCGTCACATTCTCAAACAAGACTTTCTGGCAACCAAACGTCGTCTTTGGGTGAGGAATCGGCTATTAAGTTGAGATTTTTGGTTCATTTGTCAAAGTTTCAACATCTTTTTCCGAAAAGTTTTCAATTCGCAAACAGCCTCGATGTAGTCTCTACAATGTTATGGGTGGTTCTATTCGATAAACTGTGACTCGATGTGGTTTTTTGTCAGTTAGTGTGATGTGTCGAGTTGGATTTTAACGGTCTCTGATGTGATCAACTGATGTGTTGCACTACTGTGGAATGTGACATCGGTGACGCTTAGTATTTTGATTTGTTGTGCCTCTCATCTCACCAAATGTGATGGTAATGGGAGGTAAATGGGGAATAATCAAATTGCAGATGTGGGCGGGTCCAGTCGAATAACATTTCCCCGGGAACTTACGGATACGATGGGCTCATGGGACTGGCGATGGGTCCGGACTCAATCCTCAACTATTTGAAGGATATAGGGCAATCTTTCTCGGTGTGTTTGGAGGGAGTGGGGACGGACGGTCATTTGGTGTTAGGGAGAACCACTCTCCCTGCAGGAGCTGTTTATTCGCCTGTAAAGGCTGGGACTAACGTCATGTACGGTTCTTCAGTAGACTCTGGACTGCCATAAGAGACCTGTAGTTGTAATCTAATGTCTGGTTCCGGTCCCACTGTTGAGAGTCTGGTTGAAGACGGAGGAGAAGCAGGGATATCGTGAGAGATGGTTGTTATTGTTTTGTATGCTGCGTGGTAGATTTTTTTTTGAAATTGGGGTTTCTGTCGCTTTTTCTCTCTCTCTCTGTCTCTCTCTCTCTCTCAATCTCTCTCTCTCGCACTCTCTCTCGCACTCTCTCTCCCTTTCTCTCTTTCTCCCTCCCTCCATCTCTCTCCCTCTCTCCCTCCCTAGCCCTCGAGGGAGGGAGGGTGAGCGGGGAGGGAGGGAGAGAGGGAGAGAGAGATGTCAGTAGCTCAAAGCTGAATATCCAGAATGCACAGCAATAGGTTTTGAACTTCAACAGGCCAGATGTTTTATGATAATTTGGAAAATTATAGCCCCTTGTACGGGCTATGTTGTTTGTATTTATTTCTACTTTTTTGACCGGATGGAAAACCACGGTTGGAGTTTCCCTTGTTGTGAGAGTTTGGAGGGATTTTTGTTTCTAGGAGTGGATTGTGGACCAATGGCTAAATTTTCTTCTTTCTTTCATTGTTTTTCTACTTTATATCAGGTATTTTTGGCAACTCGAATTATTGTCTTACTCAGTAGGCAGTGATGGACCTAACATACCTACCTCCAACCCTTTCGTCCTGGATACAGGGTCCAGCTTTTCACTTATTTCACAGAATATGTATGCCACCATATATTCAACGGTCTGTTCTTCTTTTCTTGGTTTTTTTTGTTGATTCTTACCCAGTACAGCCATACTATTTTGTGTGTTTTGGTGGGAGCCAGAAGAGGGCGGGACCAGGAAATGGCATCAAGGTTATTTGGAGTTTTTCAGTGCATAGGATTGCAATAGGTTTTACAGAAAGTAATGCTTCAGAAAAAGTCCTGTTGTCCTTTGTTCTTTGGTATGTGTCTACAATTTGTTGTTTCTTGATTTGGCTCGTCTTTTGTTGGCTTCTGCTTTTTTTGCATTTCCACTTCTTCTGCCTTCAATTTCTGTAAATCACCTCACTCTTGAATTGAATTGGCCATCTCTTGACCTTGCTTCCCTTTCCATCTGTCGATTTCTTTGTCCCTATCTGGCTGTTCATCTCTCTGCTTGACTCTTCTTGACTTACCTGTCCTTCCTGACTCTCCTTGACTTGCCCATTTCGTTGGACTGTCCTCGCTCTCCAGGCTTTGGGCGTTACAAAATCACAAGTTCTCCAAAATGACTACCTCCCATACACGGGCCATTTGTAAGTACTTATACGTGGCCTTGAGAAATACCCCCATGGGACAAGGAAACCTTCTTTCCTAGAGAGAGTTTCTTCTAACCCGAGAGCCTCGCTGCCTGCCTTCTGCAGGACTGCCCAAGACTTGGCCGACATCTTCCCGACTCTGACGCTGCAGTTCCCGAGTGCAACAAATTCCGGCGAAACTGTCACCATGGAAATCCCCGCCTTCAACTACCTCTACAAGGCTCTGGTGACAAAGTTTAAATAGTGTGAAAGTAAATATACTGTCATTGACGCTAATTAAGATTTAAAAAAAAAAGGTGTATTCTAATTTCGGCGTTTATGCTAATTTGGGAACAACAAAAATGGAATATTCGTTGTACGATTATATACACTAATATATGTATCCGTACAAAATATTAAAAATCGTACGCCGTCATGAAATTTAAATATCCGTACATGTAAGACTAATTTACGTGTAAGAACAATCCCGTTTTTTTAGCGCACGATCCTATGCGTGCGCGTCTAATTTAACTCATTTTTTGTAAAATTTTCACTTGAAAATGTACATTTATGTACGGTCTGACATCGACCGTACACTACACTATTTAGATATTATTGTAATTCTTCCTTTACGCTATTTTGTACGGTACCTTAATTAACGTCAAGGAAAAATTAAAATCATGTATCCTATTTGAGGAAAAAAATCAAAAATTTAAGAACCCAAATTAGTGTCGTTGACACTAATAACGATGCGCGGTGTACTAGACTGCATGCTAAACTCATTGAAATACTGATTCATATACCTGCTTAACACCGACAACTCACGACCACTTAGGGTGAAGTTCCATCAATCGAAAAGTGGGATAGTTTACAGAAATTCGCGCCTATCCGTACCAATTCGTACCATTTATTTTGTTTTTATACGCGAAACAACACTAAAGAGAATCTTGCCAATACTCTCCGAAGGTCTTGGAGGTAACAGTGACCGTCGGATGTTCATCCGCGTGGCGTTCGCTTCATTTTTCTCTGTAGTTGCCAACGTACCTGTAAGAGGTGGGTTGGCAGATACAGAAAAAAATTAATCGTGACACGCTAGACGAATAAGCTACGTGTCACAATGGAAAACCAACGAAAATAGACAAAATTTGTACATGGTATGTACTTTTCAAAATGCAACTAAAAATTAAAAAAGTAATCTCGAAACAGTCCTTCGTTGCGCAATTTCTTTCGTCACACTATTTCCAGCAAAGGATTTTAGTCATGTTCGAAAACAAGAACCCTAAAAAATGAGCTGGCGTAAAAGACTGGCGTCCGCATAAAGTACAAAAGTTTTGTCGTATTATGACTTGGTACGCCGGTACATGGTACGCAAGTGAAGATTTGAAGTGAAATTTGTCAGTGTGAAGATTTTTAAAAGATTTTAGATATCCAGTCAAAACCCACGTGGTGCCACTCAATGTATAACTCATGGATTACAGAATCTTCGTGATGGAACATCGACTCAATTAACTCGGACCGTAGAGTTGGCCGTACAATTACAGAAACGATTGATGGAACTTGACCCTTACTCCACTAAGTAAAAACAGACGAGGGCGCCGAAGTCCACATGCGGACGTGCGCATAACAAAAAACATTCAAGCGCCGAAGCAAAGTGACACGCATTAAAGGAACTAGACACGTACATCGCACTAAATATCATATTCATCGTTCAAGACAATACAAGACAACCAAAACAAAACTGAACCATCATACAAATAAATAAACTAAGTACCAGGTGGTACTGATGTAGGAATTAAAGGTTATTTTAGTATTTTCTATGTTTTGTAAAATGCAAAAAAGAAGCAGAGGCAGTCTGCCTCTAACTCCTCTCTCCAGCTTCCACACTTGTCGCAGTCACTGAAAGTTGGAGAGGGAGATAGAGCCATGGCCGCCTATGCTATCTCGACGAGGACAGGTATTAGGGAGGTAGATTTTACCAAAATGAACTTGGAGGACCCAAGGTTTGAACCTGGTACCTGCCGTCCGCCAAGGTAGCCGGTAGAAACCCGGGCAGTATATGGCTGAATGCACTAAGTTAACCGAGCTGCGGTTAAAGGAGGGGCAGACCGGTGGACCCTCGAGAGGAAAGAAAAAGGCCCTTGTGACATAGGTAAATGAGGAGCAATTCGAGGACGAGGACGATGAACTCCTATTGGATGAGGAGTTGGAAGAGAAAAACGAGATCGAAATTCCACGAAAGCAGAAATGTTATTTCGGTGGATTGAAAGGTGAAGCATGCTGGATTGTAGATTCAGGTGCATCCATGCACATGTGTAAAGATAAACATCTTTTCACTAACATAAGAAAGATTCCCACCGTAGAGATAAAGTACAGGGATGGGAGGATAATCAATACTACTCTTGTGGGATCAGTAGATCTAAAAGTGTTAGTAGAAGGAAAGACATCTATAGTTATATTTTCAGAAGTATTGTTTATTCCTGGGCTGAAAAAAAAACCTAATCTCTACGTCTGTAGTAGATGTTAAGGATTTTGATACTAGCACTAGGAAAGGAGTCTTTATTGCTAGTTTTGAGGAAGAAGTTTATTTCACTGCTGAAAAAGGTAGCCAAGGGATGTTTAGGCTGATTTTAAGCAATGAAAAGAAGAAACTTTATTATGTTGGTGTTCATGATATAATGTTGTGGCATAAGAGGCTTCGGCATGTGAATCTAGATAAGTTAAGAGAGATGAAAAAGATGGGAGTAGTGGAAGGGATTCAGTTCGGTGAAAGTGAGAATATAAGTGATTGTAGTGGATGTGCTCAAGGTAAAGCACACAGGTTACCCTTCCGAAAAACTGCCACCTATAAGGGAGAAACGATTATAGATTTAGTACACAAAGATATTTGGGGGCCGCCAAGAGTTCCATCACCCGAGGGGAAGAGATTTATGATGACTATCACAGATGATTGGTCTCCGTATTCCAAGGTGTATTTTTTGAAAAATAAGTCAGAGGCTCAAGAATGTTTTAAACAATATAAAGCATGGAGTGAAAAACCTCATGAAACCTCAATCAAGAGAGCAAGGACTGACAATGGTGGAGAGTATACCCCTAACCAGTTTGAGGATTTTCTAAGAGAAGATGGAGTGCAACACCAAAAGAAAGTTCCTAAAAATCCTCAGCAGAATGTTGTAACTGAAAGTGCAATTTTGTGTCCTCCATTTGACCACATAATACAAAAAGCCTCTAGATAGTATTTAACTAACCCACTTCAAGCCACAACCACTGCTGTCTATGAAGGAAAAATGACAGTTTGACTGCACCCCTATGCACTCTGGACTCCTCTAAGTCCGTAGCAAAAAGAATCACTGAAGACGGCCAACCAACCGATTTGTTATGAGGCAGTAAAAATGCCAATTTGTATAAACTCTCAAAGGGAGAGTTGACTACCTACCAAAATTTTCTTAGTCGTGATTCCCTCTAATAACTTTTATCTACTGAAGTACGGACCAATCAGATTACTCTACCGTACCAAAAGTACTACTGCCGGTGTACCTTTTGTACGACATATGTACGACAAAGCTATTAAGTGGACGCGTGTCCGTTTTTCACTCGTCCGTACGTTCCTCGAAATTCCCATGACCGAATGTCATCTCTCCACGTGGCTCCAGGTCATGCCACGTCACAAAACGCCAAGGTGACCATTTCGGAATCTCGGCGAAGACGTATGCCGTTGGATAAGAACGTGCATTAAATGTCGTTCGTCAAAACAAATGTCAGATTCATTTGTTTTGTGCGGGATCCAGTCCGCACTGAATTTAACCTGTTCTATGATGTTACATTTACATTTCCGTTAATCGGATTACGGGACGTAACATACTTTAAATATGATTCACACCCTATATACTCTAGCGAACATCTACGACAGACTGGTTAGAGCGGACGGCTACACCACGCTCAACCGGTCTGGGGTTAGAGTCCTGTTGGACTCAACCTTTTTGTAGAGAGTGACTTAAGGTCACTCTCTAACCCTGTCTATGGAGCTGAGGCAGCCATGGCTCCATCACTCTCTCTCTCTCTTTCAGTGACTACAACAAGTATGGGGGTAAAAGAGAAGAGATGAAGACAAACTGCCTGCAAGTTCCTTTTTCCGCAAATATATTAAGACCTAGAAAATAACAAAAACTATTTATTTAAACACTCCGCTTATTTTCTAGTCTAATTTTATTTTTTCTTTCAACCTGCATTTTTCCTGACAATATTTTAATTTAGGAGAGGGCATAGGTTTGGTCATCATGTCAGCCACCATTTCTTCATCAGGTATATACATAAGATTTAAAATTTTATTTTCAACTTTTTCTCTCACGAAGCTTAATCTTATGTCCATATGCTTTGCTTTGAAATGGTGTTTTAGATTGGCTGCCATTCCAATTGCAACTTGATTATCATTGAAACTTCATGCACTCCCTCCTTCATATATCCCAGTTTTTGCAACAATGATTTCACCCACATTAGTTCTTTTACATCAGAAGAAGACGCCATATACTCAGCCTCCATAGTAGACTGAGCAACCACATTTTTTTGCTTACTGCTCCAACAGCAAGCACCTTCCCCCACATACAAAACATATCCAGAAGTGCATCTTCTCAAAGGTGCATCCCCATAATTGGCATCACTCCAAGTGGTGATATCAGTGTGTTCCCCTCCCAAATGCAACCATAATTCTCTGGTTCCAACCATATATCTCATGACTCTCTTGGTTGCCTCCCAATCTGTCTTTCTAGGATCGTTAAGACTCCTACTGATGACTCCTATTGCTGCCGCTATGTCCGGCCTTGTACAGTTCATAAAGTAGATTAAACTTCCTACGACCTGTCTGGAAGGAATAGACTTCATAAACTCTCTCTACTCTGGACTCATCTGATCATCTAAGATTATCACTCCTCCTTCTACACTCCCATCACTTACTTTGTTCAAGTCCATGGGAGTGGTACAACTGTTAACTTTCTCCATTTGAATTTTTTCAAGCAAATTTCCTATTGCTTCTCTCTAAGTGAGTCTTATGATCCTCTTCCCCCTATCTCTTTCCATTTGAATTCCCAAAATATATCTTGCCTCCCTAAATCTTTCATGTCAAATCTGCTTCTTAGATCTTTCTTCAACTTATTGATCTTTTCGAAAGACTTACTTAACACCAACAGATCATCCACATAAATTGCAATAAAGATCACACCATCCTCATCTTCAAACATATAGATAGAATGGTCAAAACTGATCTTGATATATCATAGACTAGTAAGAAACTCATCAAGTTCTTTATTCCACAGTCGGGGAGCCTGCTTCAGTCCATATAAGGACTTTATGAGCCTGCAGACTTTGCTCTCTTCTCCTTCCTCCACGAACCCCTCGAGTTGCCTCATGAAAATTTCTTCCTCTAACTCGCCATTAAGAAAAGCAGTCTTAATGTCCATCTTGTGTATTTCCATGTCTTCCGCTGCTGCCAGACTGAGGAGAATTCTTATTGATGGGAACTGAACAACTGGAGCAAAGGTCTCCTCATAGTCAATCCCTCCTTTTGGGTGAACCCATTCGCTACTAATCGAGCCTTATATCTCTCAATGGTATTATCTGGGTTCAGTTTTAGTTTAAATACCCATTTACACCCAATAGGTTTTCTGTCTGGAGGACAATCCGCTAGCTCCCAAACATTTGCTTCTATGATGGAGGCCATCTCATCATTTATGGCTCTAATCCATCTATCTTTCTTTGGACTATTTAGTGCCTCCGAGTAAGACTGAGGCTCATCTAGGTGAGATAGCTTAGTTACCTTATGAGCGGCCTGTTTTTCCTGTATCATTTTGCTCCTCCTTCTCCCTCCCTCAAAATCTGAAGCTGGAATGGATGGAAGTTTTGGATTTCTCCTCACTGTCTCATCGGCTCCCCTGTCCACGGAAGCCGGTTATGGTCCCACTTCTACTATCTACTCGAGGTCCATAGGAGTATGTAAGGTTTCTGGTGAGTTGTTTGTATCTCGGATCTCCGCTGAATCTGCAATCACGATTTCACTCATGTCCCTTTTAGGAACGACCGAGTTCTCCTCACTTTCAAACTCAAATCTGATTTTTATCTTCTTTGTATATTTGAAGGGATCAAATGACTTTCCTTCATCCATGACAACTAGGTGTTTGACCAGAATGATATCTTTTTTTGCTAAGTCATAGACTCTATACCCCTTAACATCCTCATCATATCCCACAAAGTATCCAGGTTTTCCCTTAGCATCTAGTTTCCATTTTTTCCTATCCGTGTCAAGACTGTAAACTTGGCTACCAAACACTTTAAGGTGTGAAATATCTGGTTTCCTTCCAACCCATCTCTCATAAGGTGTCACTCCCTTTACTATTGAGGTAAGGACTCTATTCTTAATGTAGTTGGCATAGTTCATTGTCGTTGCCCAAAATCTCTTTCCTATTTTCTTGTCTGCCAACATACAGCATGCACTATCTCGTAGTGTTCGATTGAACCTCTCAACTACCCCATTTTGTTCCGAGTTATATGGTACATTTTTTTGGTGCTGTACTCTTTCATCACTGAGATATTCCTCAAACTGGTTAGAGGTATATTTCCCCCCATTATCACTCCTTATCCTCTTAATGGGGGTTTCATGCAACTTCTCACTCCATGCTATATATTCTTTGAACTAAGTAGATGCTTCAGACTTTGTTTTTAGAAAATATACTTTAGAGTATCTAGACCAGTCATCGGTTATTGTCATCATAAACCTTTTTCCTCCAACCGAAGGTACTTTTGCAGGTCCCCAAATATCTTTGTGGACCAAATCTAATACTTTCTCACCTCTATATGTGGCGGCTTTGGGAAAAAGAAGTTTGTGAGCCTTACCTTGAGCACAACCACTACAATCATCCATCATTTCATTATCCCCAAACTGAATGCCTTCTTCTACCCCTGGCTTTTTCATTTCCCTCAACCTATCAAAATGTACATGCCCCAACCGCTTATGCGAAATCATCAACTTAGGAACACCAACATAGTAAGCATTTTTCTTTTCATTACTCAGGTTAAGCCTAAACATTCCTTGGCTACCCATTATCTGCCGCGAAGTAAACTTCATCTCCATACTTAGCTGTAAAGACCCCCTTTCTAGTGAAGGTATCAAACTCTTTGTCATCTAACACAAACGTAGAGACAAGATTTTTACTCAGCTAAGGAATGTAGAGTACATTTAAGAATATAAGTATAGAAGTCTTACCCTCCACTAAGACTTTCAGATTTACTGATCCCACTAGATCTGTAGTAACTACTCTCCCATCCCCATACTCTATCTCTACAGTAGGGATCTTTCTTAGCTTAGTGAAGAGTTCTCTACCAGAACACATATACATGGATGCACCTGAGTCGATGATCCATCCTTCTTGTGGAGCTCTTCGAATTGCTCGAAGGGCACATTTCTGTCTCCGAAGAAGAAGCTCCCCATCCTCCTCAGGAGACTCATCCTCAGTTTCTCTTGTCACTTTTGTAACCACAACTGCCTTTTTCTTCCCTCCGGAAGAACCCCCTCCACGGTTCTGTTGGAGCCTCAACTCCGACAGCTTGACAGAATCTGCGATGAAGTGTCCCAGCTCTTTGCAAAAAAAACAAAGACCCTTTGGGGGCCTAGGTCCTCCAGAATGATCTCTTTCCCCTTTGTATGGTTTCTTTGGGTCGTTCCCCCATCGGTCCCCTCCTGCTGCTAGAGCTTGAATGCTCTTTCCTCCTCTCATAATCTCCATTGTGTTTTCCTTCACAAGTATCATCCTAACCACTATGTTCCATTTCTATGAACTATCAGCCATTTCTTGTACTCGGTACACTATGTTCTCGTACTCATCTGGTAACTTCATGATAAGGGTGTTAACTTTCATTTTCATTGTACTTGTCCACCCGGCACTTTCCATCTCCATATACAAACAAGAAAAATCATTACAGTAATCTAACATCTTTCCTCTTTTGTAAGTGTAACTCACTAGCTTTTGCTCAGCCAACTGGAGCTCCTAAATAGTTCAAACTCTATAAATCTCCACCAAACTCACCCACAACTCCTCAGCCTTGTAAATGTGAAGATGAGGAGTGGCCAAAGCTTGAGTGAGGTGCCTCAGAATGAAGTTTTTGGCAGCCATGTTTACATTCACCCACATTTGAGTATCGTTCTCCGCGGTCTTCACGGTGGCCGCTCCCGGGACTGTGGCAATAGGAGTGAGGGGTGTCTCCTTCCCTTTCCCCTTTTGGAACACACTGCTGTCCCCATCATATGCCT
The DNA here is from genome assembly GCA_037447655.1 of Zygnema cylindricum. Lineage (NCBI taxonomy): Eukaryota > Viridiplantae > Streptophyta > Zygnematophyceae > Zygnematales > Zygnemataceae > Zygnema > Zygnema cylindricum. The sequence continues at coordinate 185,278 of JBBHKE010003155.1, read as the reverse complement.
CCTCCGCTGAGGCAGCCGTTGCTGCAGGAAACCTTACTCCTCCAAATCTTAGTGGAGTACCCGAAGGTGGACGTTTCACTTGTCCACTGACGATACCCCAGTATCGTTTTTCGCAAAAAGCTCCCATCATCATGGCTTCCCAACACATGAACCTAGATCCATTGAAGGTGGGCACACTAGAGGGTGGGCCCATAACCTGCAATTTTCTGTCCTCCATTTGACCACAGAATACAGGACGCCTCTAGAAAGTATTTAAGTAAACCACTTCAAGCCACAACCACTGTTGTCCAGAAAGAAAAAATGACAGTTTGACTGCACCTTTATGCAGTCTGAACTCCCCTGAGTACGTAGGAGAAAAAATCCCTGAAAACGACCAGCCAACTGATTAGTTATGAGGCTGTAAAAATTCCAATTTGTAGAAACTCTCAAAGGGAGAGGTGACTACATACCAAAATTTTCTATGTCACAATTCTCTCTAATAACTTCTATCTACTGTTGTACGCACCAATCAAACTACTGTACCGTACCAGAAAAACTACTGCCACTGTACCTTTTGTACGACATATGTACGACAAGGCTATTAATTCGACGCGTGTCCATTTTTCACTCGTCCGTACGTTCCTCGAAATTCCCATGACCAAATGTCATCTCTCCACGTGGCTCCAGGTCATGCCACGTCGAAAAACGCCAAGGTGACCATTCTAGAATCTCAGTGAAGACGTATGCCGTTGGATAAGAACCAACATTAAATGTCGCCCATCAAAACAAATGTCAGATTCATTTGTTTTGTGTGGGATCCAGTCCGCACAAAATTTATCCTGTTATATGATGTTACATTTACATTTCTGTTAATCGGATTACGGGACGTAACATACTTTAAATATGAGTCACACCCTATATACTCTAGCGAACATCTACGACAGACTGGTTAGAGCGGACGGCTACGCCACGCTCAACCGGTCGGGGGTTTGAGTCCTGCTAGACTCAACCTTTTTGTAGAGAGTGACTTAAGGTCACTCTCTAACCTTGTCTATGGAGCTGAGGCAGCCATGGCTCGATCACTCTCTCTTTCCTTCAGTGACTACAACAAGTATGGGGGTAAGAGAGAATAGATGAAGACAAGCTGCATGCAAGTTCATTTTTCCGCAAATATATTAAGACCTATAAAATAAGAAAAACTATTTATTTCAACAGAAAGATTAAATAGAACACTGAGTGATAGTGCTAGGAGTATGCTGTCAGATAAGAAGATAAGAAATAAGTTTTGGGCCGAAACAATGAACTGTGCAAATTATCTCAAGAATAAAGTTCTTACTTTAGCAATAAAAGGCCAAACACCCTATGAGAGATGGACACGCCGAAAACTAGATGTTTCACACTTAAAGGTTTTCGGTAGTCAAGTGTTCAGTTGAGACACAGATCGGTCAAGCTGGAAGTTAGACCCTAAAGGAAAACCAGGATATCTACTAGGATACAATGAAGATGTAAAAGGATATAGAGTGTATGATCTCAAAAAAGAGGATATTATCATAGAGAATCATCTAGTGGTTATGGATGAAGGAAAATCTATAGATCCCTTTAAGCATACAAAGACAGTCAAAATTAGATTTGAGTCAAAAAATTCTGATGACTTTGAGCTTCCTAACTTTCCAGGACTTTAAGAAGATGATGAGCTTGCACGTACGGATCACATCGACAAGGACCCAAATGTGGAACCCTTAGTATTAACTCCAACCGAAGCGGAAGACATGGTGGAAATCGACCTAGAATTAAGGGATAGGGGAGAAGTAGAAACTATTCGGAAGAATCCAAGAGAGCCATCTATTTTGGCAACCGAGTTTGAGGGAGGAAGAAGAAGCAGCAAAAGAGTGCAAGAGAGACAAGTTAACAATAAGGTAACCAAACTGTCTCACCCCGATGAACCTTAAACTTATAATGAGGCAATGACCTGTCCTGAAAAAAACCGGTGGAAGACAACCATTAATGAGGAGATGGCCTTAATTATGGTGACTGATACATGGGAATTGATGGATTGTCCTCCTGACAAGAAGTCAATTGGGTGTAAGTGGGTATTTAAGCTGAAACTCAACCCGGATAACACCATTGAGCGTTACAAGGCCCGGTTAGTGGCGAAGGTATTTACCCAAAAAGATGGAATTGACTATGAGGAGACTTTTGCTCCGGTCGTCAAGTTTCCTTCGGTTCAGATACTTCTCACTATGGTGGCAGCACAAGACATGGAAGTGCATCAAATGGAAATCAAGACGGCCTTCCTACATGGAGAGTTGGAAGAGGAAATTTTTATGCGACAGCTCGAAAGATTTGTGGAGCAAGGGGAGGAAAGCAAGGTATGCCGATTGATCAAACTTTGTATGGGTTAAAACATGCGCCCCGGCAATGGAACAAGAAGCTCGATAAGTTTCTTACAAGTTTTGGATATATTCGGATCAGCTCAGATCACTCAATTTACTTGTTTGAGGATGAGGAAGGAATTATTTTTATTGCAATTTATGTCGATGATTTGCTTGTTTTAAGTAAATCTATGGATAAAATAAATAAGTTGAAAAATGATTTAAAAGGAAGATTTGAGATGAAGGATATGGGAAAAGCAAGGTATATTTTGGGAATTCAGGTAGAGAGAGACAGAGATAGAATGTTAATATGATTAACCCAAAAAGAGGCCATTGGAAACATGTTAGAAAAATTCCAAATGGACAAGGCTAATAGTTGTTCCACTCCTATGGAATTAAAGAAATGAAGTGAGGGAAGTGAGGAAGAGGGAGTTGTAATATTAAATGATGAGGTAGGCCCGGAAGAGAAAAGACTTATGCAGACCACCCGTTATAGACAAGTAGTGGGCAGCCTAATATATTTCATGAATTGTACCTGTACGGACATAGCCGCAGCTATATGAGTACTTAGTAGGAGTCTGAATGCTCCCACTAAGAGAGACTGGGAGGCAACTAAGAGAGTCCTTAGATATCTCATAGGGACTAGGGATCTATGGTTGCATTTGGGTGGGAACAATACTGACATCACCACTTGGAGTGATTCCAACTATGGGGATGCTCTTATGAGGAGATGCACATCTGAATATGTATTGTATGTGGGTGATGGGGCTTGCTGTTGGAGCAGCAAGCATCAAAAGGTCATTGCTCAGTCCACCATGGTGGCCGAATACATGGCTTCTTGCTCTGCTATAAAATAATTAATGTGGGTCAAGTCTTTGCTTGGTGAGCTTGGTCACTTAAGAGTGGTGTCCAAAAAGTGTTTTGTGATAATCATGCTGCCATTGCCATTTCTGCCAATCCTAAACATCACTTTAAAGCCAAACACATGGACATTAGACTTAGCTTTGTTAGGGAGAAAGTAGAAAACAAGATAATCAGTTTGGAGTATAAACCAGATAGTGAAATGGTAACAGATATGATGACCAAACATGTTCCTTCCCCTAAACTAATTTTCTGCCGAGAGAAGTGTGGTCTTAAAATAAAAAGTGACTAGAAAATAAGGGGAGTGTAGAAATTAAAGGTTATTTTAGTATTTTCTAGGTTTTGTAAAATGAAGAAAAGAAGCAGAGGCAGTATGCCTTTAACTTCTCTCTCTAGCTCCCACACTTGTCGCAGTCACTAAAAGTTGGAGAGGGAGATAGAGTTATGGCCGCCCATGCTATCCCGACATGGACAAATATTAGGGTGGTAGATTTTACCAAAATGAACTTGGCGGACCCAAGGTTTGAACCTAGTACCTACCGTCCGCCAAGGTAGCCAGTAGCCGGTAGTCTTAGCCAACTAGTCTAAACCACAAGTATATGACATAGGGATTGATAGTTATTTAAATGTTAACACGTAGGCTATTTTCATTCAACGGGATATTTATACATAGATACACTTTGTAATGTACGGCGACGGAACATCCGGAACGGATACCACGCATTTTGTTTCGAAGGCGAAACAAATGGTGCGCAAGTATTTATGACGACCACGATTGTAATCCGACTTAATCGGACAACCACGAAGCATGTTGAGATCGCAAAATAAGTTTTCGGCGGTTTGCGGTCGCCGTCACATCAATCGCCACGTGGCACAATCACATTGGATTACGGCATCTACGGGGATTCCAAGAACGAATCAAAAAATGACATGTGTCGACTTCTTGGCCATGTCGTACAATGGCCGTACAGAAAATACACCGACACCTGTACCTTTATGTACGATACACTATTATGATTGGTGCTGTAATTTAGTAGATAGAGTTTAAGAGAGAGATAGAACTTAGAAATTTTTTATAGATTGGACCCTCTCTCCCATAGAGCTTCTGTACAAATGGTCAACTTTGACCCTTCATAACTTACTGCTCAGGGGAGCAAATTAAGAGATTCTTTTTGCAATCAACTCAAGGGAGTGTTGCCTTGACAATTGTGAAGGAGGTCAGAGTTTTTGTTTGCCAGGGTGGCAGTTATTTGTGCTGAAACACAAAGGGGTCAGGGTTATCCTAGAGGCTTCGTGTGAGCTACCTACTCTGAGGTCCTATGGAGGTCTCACAGTTGCAACTGAACCGCCGTACATCGAACTTACCGAAGATAATCCAAGGCAAATCGTGAAACCATACTCAAAATCGAATCGCGCCACGCGAACCAAATTGTCAACAAATCCAAGGACAATGGATTAACCACGTCGAACCAAACATGATTTCGGCTGATCGACCGATTCTCCCAATAATTCTAACAACCCCCCTCTTATTGAGAGAAGCGGTGGAATCGCACAACACCGATTTCAGCCGCCCCCTTTTTCATCTCTCTCGCATACTGTGTTCTAAGAATGACCATCTCCCTTCGTTTCAAGTTCAAATTGACACTGGTGGAGGAAGACATATAGTGGATGAAATGATTGCAAGGAAATTGGCACAATTGATAATATATAAAGCCGAAGCTTTCTCCATGCAAAGCTCTCACACTTACTCCAAGTTGTTCTCTTACACGACAAATAACTTACATATTACACTTCCTCCTTCCATACTCCTCTTCTTTCTCTACATCTTAATGTGTCACGCATTAAGACACATGATGCATCTCCTTCTAGAGTGCATGATGCAGTATGGGGAGATGCATCATGCAGTATAAGAGGAGATGCATCATGTGTTTTAATGCGTGACACATTAAGATGTAGAGAGAGAAGAGGAGTAAGGAGGAAGTGTAAGATGTAAGTTATTTGTTGGGGTAAGAGAAGAACTTAGAGTAAGTGTGAGAGCTTTGTATGGAGAAAGCTTCGGCCTAATATATTATCAATTTTGCCGATAAGGTTTATTTGTGAGCAGTGAAATAATGTGTTTTTTTGCTATGATATATTTATGTTAGCTTCCGTTGTGATATTGATTTTTTTATGTGAGCATCTTTGTGAGCACTTCATCAATTCTTAACACCATGCACGTGTAGACCAAGGTTCAAAATAATTGTTGTACTATTTGCAGACGCCTTGTCAGAAACTAGATCATTTTTTTTAAGGTTTTTTACTCTGTTTTTTTGCGTGGCGATTGAGCATTGCCATGAATAGCGTGATGAAAGCTCGTTACGAGATTAATTTTGTGATGTTGTTTAGGATTTTGAATGGATGCATCATGTGCGATTTCCATTGGTTTTCGTCTTTACAAGTATGTTCATTATCCAACGTGTCGCGGCTCAATTTTTTTTTAAAATGGTGATGTACCTCGACGAGTCACATCACCATTTACAGAAACTTTCGAAGCCAATGCTTCACGAAAAAAAAACCAATGGTCATTCTTACCTCCCAAAACTTTGGAGAATATTGGCGAGATTCTTTGTAATGTTATTCGCGCATAAAATCAAAATTAGCGGTATGGTCAGGTACGATTTTTGTAAACTACCCCACTTTTCGTCTGATGGAACTCCATCCTAAACCTTGTTGTAAAGAAGAAAGTGAGCCTTCAGCATGAAGCCTAAGAGTATGCCACACCAAAGGTCATAATTATATATATCCTTTATATAAGCATGGTGGCACGGCGGCAAGTCTTGCAATCCTCGGCCATCATTGACCACAACATTGTTGGATAAGGGCCAAAGATTGGGAACACAAGTGCGAAAAAAATCAAATAAAATTTGGAGAAAGCTAAAATGAGAGCTAGGGGAGGGCTGTCAGGTCGTCTAACTTTGAAATATCGTCAAGTGCAATCACGCAAGAAGTTGTCGAAAGAAGAGTTCAACGTTTGAAAGATATCTAAAGCAAATGGTATGAAGCATTCAACGTAGTTTTGATGTGTGTAGTCGTTTTTTTGGAGGTCGTTGTATCTCGAGCCGCAACACCAGTATGTAATGTCGCGAGTGAGGAAAATTCAAATTATGTCGGGCTTACGACTTCATGGAGTGTTTTTTTTTTTCACTCAGTCCGAAATCACAAGATCCACGTGAGGGCCATGTTTAGCCCTAAATTGAAATCGTTAGGGGAGAAAAAACAATAGTACAATTTTGATTGTATAACGTACATCACCACCCACTACAACAATCGCATTCTGAACCATGTTCGCTGTTGTTGTATACTACCTATCGTGCGAGAAACGAAGCTAATAGAGGCCTTGTTCCTCTACACGCTACCCACAAATGCAACTAGTCTTCTATAAAGCGAAGGGTGTGGTAAGTTGAGTCACAATTGAAGCACCTAAGGAGAAAAGAAGACAAGTGAAGCGAGGTAAAGGTTGAGTGAAACTGTGAGACCTCCATAAGTCCTCAGAGTGGACAGCTTCCAAGTAGCCTCTAGGATAACCCTGACCCCTTTGTGTTTCAGCAAAAATAACTGCCACTCTGACAGACGAAAAACTCTGACCAACTTCACCCATGTGAAGACAAGACTCCCGTGAGTCGATAGCAAAAAGAATCTCTGAATTTGCTCCCCTGAGCAGTAAGTTATGGAGGGTCAAAGTTGACCTTTTGTACAGAAGCTCTCTGGGAGAGAGGGTCCTATCTTCTAATTTTTCTAAGTCCTATCTCTCTCACAGACTCTATCTACTGATGTACGGAACCAATCAGATTACTGTTCCGTACAAAAAAGTACAGTTGCCGGTGTACTTTATGTATGGACACTGTACGACATGGCCTAAATGTCGACACGTGGTATGTTCGGATTCGCTCCTTTAATCCTTGGAGATGCCGCGCTCCAATGTAACATCGCCACGTGTCATCCGATGTGGCGATGCCCACAAACCGCCGAATTCTTCTTCCGCGATCTCGGCGCTAATTCCGACCGTCCGATTAAACTCGTATTTGATCGTAGCCGTAATAAATACATGCGCGGTATCTGTTTCGCTTACGAAATCTATGCGCGGTATTGATTTCTTATCCGTACCGCAATTCGTACTTTTACATACCAGATCTATGTATCCCGTTAACAATTATAGTTAAATGATATATCCTACGAATTATTGTTTAATTAATTATCGTACTATATAATGCGTAAGACTACTTCTAGACTTAACGGCTAAGGCTACCGGCTATTTACTATCTGTCGGCCGGCAGGTACCAGGATCAAATCCTGTGGCCGGCATATACCTTTTAGTAAATAATCCCCTAACTATTATAAATTTCCCGTAAACCTCAGGATAGCCTAGGTAGCCATGGCTCTAGCTTCCTCTCCAATTTCTCAATGACTGCGACAAGTTTGAGAGTTTGGAGAGAGAAGTTAGACGTTGACTGCCTCGGCATCTTTATTTCTATTTAGACCTAGAAAATACTTTAAAACCATTAATTTCTACACTCCCCTTATTTTCTAGTCAATCTTTAATTTCAGACCACACTTCTCCCTACAGAAAATTAGCTTAGGGGAAGGCACAGGTTTGGTCATCATATCTGCTACCATCTCACTATCTGGTCGGTACTCTAAACTGATTATTTTATTTTCTACTTTCTCTCTAACAAAGCTGAGTCTGATGTCCATGTGTTTGGCTTTAAAATGATGTTTAGGATTGGCAGAAATAGCAATTGCTGCCTGATTATCACAAAATATTTTCTGCACACCACTCTTAAGATGACCAAGCTCACCAAGCAAAGACTTGACCCACATCAATTCTTTTACAGCAGAGCAATAGGCCATATACCCAGCCTCCATGGTGGACTGAGAAATAACCTTTTGCTGTTTGCTACTCCAACAGCAAGCCCCATCACCCACATATAATACATATCCAGAAGTGCATCTCCTCATCGGAGCATCACCATAACTGGAATCACTCCAAGTAGTGATGTCAGTATTCTCCCCACCCAAATGCAACCATAGATCCGTAGTTCCTATCAAGTATCTAAGGACTCTCTTAGCTGCCTCCTAATCCCTCTTAGTGGGAGCATTTAGACTTCTACTCAGCACTCCTACAGTTGCAGCTAAATCCGGCCGGGTACAATTCATAAAATAGATTAGACTTCCCACTACTTGTCTGTAAGGAATAGTCTGCATGAACTTCTGCTCTTCAGGAGATAATTCCTCGTCTAAGACTATGACTCCTTCTTCCTCACTCCCCTCACTTCCCTTCTTCAACTCCATTGGAGTTGTACAACTATTAGCTTTATCCATTTGAATTTTTTCAAGCATGTTCCCTATTGCTTCCTTTTGAGTCAATCTTATAATTTTTCTTTTTCGGTCTCTCTCTACTTGAATTCCCAAAATATATTTTGCTTCCCCCATATCCTTCATTTCAAATCTCCCCTTAAGATCGGTTTTCAGTTTATTAATTTTTTCCATTCATTTACTTAAAACAAGCAAATCATCAACATAAATTGCAATAAGTATAAAACCTTCCTCCTCTTCTAAAACATAGATTGAGTGATCTGAGCTGATCCGGATATATCCCAGACCGGTAACAAACTCATTAAGCTTTTTATTTCACTGTCGAGGCGCCTGTTTCAAACCATAAAGAGATTTAATCAGCCAGCATACCTTACTCTCCTCTCCTTCCTCCACAAACCCTTCGGGTTGTCGCATGAAGATCTCCTCTTCCAATCCTCCATGCAAAAAGGCTGTTTTGATGTCCATCTGGTGCACTTCCATGTCTTCCGCTGCTGCCAGGCTGAGAAGTATGCGGACAGAGGGAAATCTGACCACCGGGGCAAAGGTTTCCTCGTAGTCAATTCCCTCTTTTTGTGTAAATCCCTTTGCCACTAATCGGGCATTGTAGCGCTCAATTGTGTTATCTGGGTTCAGTTTTAATTTGAAAACCCACTTATAACGGATTGGTTTTCGGTTGGGTGGATAATCCACCAGCTCCAAAGTATCAGCTGCCATAATTGAGGCCATCTCCTCATTGATGGCTGTCTTCCACCGGTTTCTTTTTGGACAAGTCATCGCCTCTCCATAAGTTTGAGGTTCATCTTGATGAGATAGTTTAGTTACCTTGTTATTAACCTGTTTTTCTTGCAGTCTTTTGCTACTTCTCCTCCCTCCCTCAAAATCTGAGGCCGGAATAGATGGTTCTCGTGGATTTTTTCGAACAAACTCGGCTTCTCCCCTATCCCTTGATTCTGAATCAATTTCCACCACGTCTTCCGCTTCGGGTAGAGTTGTTACTATAGTTTCCACAGCTGAGTCCCTTTCGGTCTGATTTGTACCTGCAAGAATGTCATCGTCTCTAAAACCCGGATAGTTAGGGAGCTCAAAGTCATCGGAATTTTCTGACTCAAATCTGATTTTTACTGACTTTGTATATTTGAAGGGATCCACGGACTTTCCTTCATCCATAACTACTAGATGCTTTACTAAGATTATATCTTCTCTTTTTAGATCATAAACTCTATATCCTTTAACATCCTCATCATATCCTAATAAGTATCCCGGTTTTCGTTTAGGATCTAGCTTCCAATTAGACCGATCTGTATCTAGATTGAATACTTGACTGCTGAAAACCTTTAAGGGAGATAAGTCTGGTTTCCGGCCTGTCCATCTCTCATAAGGTGTTTGATCTTTTATAGCTGAAGTAAGAACTCTATTTTTGAGGTAATTAGCACAGTTCATTGCTTCTGCCCAAAACCTTTTTCCTATCTTCTTATCCGACAACATACTTCTAGCACTATCACTTAGTGTTCTATTTAACCTTTCAGCTACCCCATTCTGTTCCGGATTTTCCGGAACTCTCTTTTGGTGTTGGACCCCATCTTCCCTCAGAAAATCCTCAAACTGGTTAGAAGTATACTCTCCACCATTGTCACTCCTTACTCTCTTGATTGGAGTTTCATGGAGTTTTTCGCTCCATGCTTTATATTGTCTAAAACAATCCTGAGCTTCTGATTTGTTTTTCAAAAAATACAACCGGGAATACCGAGACCAATCATCAGTTATAGTCATCATAAATCTCTTCCTCCCCGGTGAGGGCACTCTAGCCGGTCCCCAAATATCTGTGTGTACTAGATCTAGAATTTTATCTCCCTTATAGGTGGCTGTTTTAGGAAAGGGTAATCTGTGTGCTTTACCTTGAGCACATCCACTACAATCACTTATATCATCACTCTCACTTAACTTAATCCCTTCCACCACTCCCATCTTTTTCATCTCTCTTAACTTATCTAGATTCACATGCCCAAGCCTCTTATGCCAGATCATAATATCATGAACACCAGCATAATAAAGTTTCTTCGTTTCATTACTTAAGATCAGCCTAAACATCCCATGGCTACCTTTCTCAACAATGAAATAGACATCCTCCTCAAAACTAGTAGTAAAGACTCCTTCCCTAGTGCTAATAAAAAAACCCTTATCATCTAATACAGATGTAGAGATAAGGTTTTTGTTCAGCTCCGGAATAAACAATACATCGGTGAATGTTACTATGGATGTCTTTCCTTCTACCAACACTTTCAGATCTACCGATCCTGCAAGAGTTGTGGTGACTATCCTCCCATCCCCGTACTCTATCTCTATGGTGGGAATCTTTCTTATCTTAGTGAACAGGTGCCTATCCTTACACATGTGCATGGAGGCACCTGAATCTATAATCCAACCTGCTTCACCTTTCAATCCACCGTAAGCACATTTCTGCTTTCGTGGAATTTCAACCTCATTTTTCGCCTCCAACTCCTCATCCAAAAGGAGCTCATCGTCCTCGTCATCGGATTCCGCCTCAAGTACCTATGTGACAAGGGCCTTTTTCTTTCCTCTCGGGGTACCACCGGTCTACGCCTCCTTTAACCGAAGCTCGGTCAGCTTAGTGCACTCTGCCATATAGTGCCCTGGTTTCTTACAAAAATTACATAAACCTTTGGGAGCCCATGGTTCGAACTCGTCAGCCTGTTTTTTCTGCTCCCTACCCCCATAGTTTCCGACTGGTTTCCGGGAATCCTTGTTCCTCCAGTCAGTCCCTGTTGCCAAGGCTTGCCCACTCTTTCCTCCCATTCGGATCTCAATCGTATTCTCCTGAACGAGAATCATCCCTACCAATGAGTTCCATATCCACCTTGAGTCCATCAAGTCCTGCACACGGGACACTATGTTCTCGAACTCATCAGGTAACTTCATCAGTAGACAATTAACATTTTCTTTTTCACTAAAATCTATTCCAACACTCTCTAGCTCCATCAAAAGTGTAGCAAGCTTATTGCAAAAATCCAACATCTTTCCCCCTTTGTATGCATACTCATTAACTTTCTCATCAGCCAACTGTTGTTGCTGAATCGTACCACTTCGGTACATCTGTATGAGAGCCATCCAAAGATCGGATGCCCTTTCTACCCTCAAATGAGGACATGCAAGTCCTTGAGTGAGATGGTGTAGGATGAAGTGCTTTGCCGCCATATTGTTGAAGTCCCATTTTTCAGTATCATTCTCCTCGTTCCTCGGAATAGGTGACATGAATGGCGAACCAGTTGCTATTGGTGTGGTCGCCTCCTTCTCCCTTCCTTTGTCCACCACCTCTCCTTCTTTTGTTTCCTCCGTTGAAGGTGGATCCTCTTTCCTGGTGAATGTGCTTCCTCCAAACCCTGGAGGAATTCCAAGACTTGATGGGCGCCCCAACCGTCCACTCACTATCCCCCAAAACCTTTTTTCGCATAGAGCTCCTATCATCATACTTTCCCTGTATATGAAGCCATTTCCATTAAAGATTGGTACCCTAGAGGGTGGGCCCATAACCTGAAACTTTGAGACCTCCATAAGTCCTCAGAGTGGACAGCTTCCAAGAAGCCTCTAGGATAACCCTGACCCCTTTGTGTTTCAACAAAAACAACTGCAACCTTGACAAACAAAAACTCTGACCAACTTCACCCCTGTGAAGATAAGACTCCCCTGAGTCGATAGCAAAAAGAATCTCTGAATTTGCTCCCCTGAGCAGTAAGTTATGGAGGGTCAAAGTTGACCTTTTGTACAAAAGCTCTCTGGGAGAGAGGGTCTTATCTTCTAATTTTTCTAAGTCCTATCTCTCTCACAGACTCTATCTACTGATGTACGGAACCAATCAGATTACAGGTTCGTACGAAAAAGTACAGCTGCCGGTGTACTTTATGTACGGACACTGTACGACATGGCCTAAATGTCGACACGTGGTATGTCCAGATTCGCTCCTTTAATCCTCGGAGATGCTGCGCTCCAATGTAACATCGCCACGTGTCATCCGATGTGGCGATGCCCACAAATCGCCAAATTCTTCTTCCGCGATCTCGGCGCTAATTCTGGCCGTCCGATTAAACTCGTATTTGATCGTAGCCGTAATAAATACATGCGCGGTATTTGTTTCGCTTACGAAATCTATGCGCGGTATTGATTTCTTATCCGTACTGCAATTTGTACTTTTACGAACCGCAGGTATCGGGATCAAATCTCTGGTCCGTCAAGTATATTTTTAGTAACCTACTAAAAATAGCTGTCTGTTGAACTAAGGCAGCCATGGATCAACCTCTCTCTCTTTCCTTCAGTGACTATAGCAAGTATGGGGGCTAGAGAGCGGAGGTGGAGGCAGGCTGTCCGTCCTTTTCTTTTTCCTTTTATAAAAACATATTTAAGCCTAGAAAATACTCTAGAAATCTATAAATTTCAGCAAACCTCAGGATAGCCTAGGTAGCCATGGCTCTAGCTTCCTCTCCAATTTCTCAGTGACTGCGACAAGTTTGAGGGTTTGGAGAGAGAAGTTAGAGGTAGACTTCCTCAGCTTCTTTATTTCTATTCAGACCTAGAAAATACTTTAAAACCATTAATTTCTACGGTCGCAACAAGCGAAGGTCTAACCCCTGCCATTAAACAAGATTGAAGACGACGCCACACTTTCCGTGTAGGAAGCGCCGCACGTAGGTTCTTCAACTCGAGAGTGACTACTTTTTGGTCGACACGATGTTACATTTGTGAGTCACTTTCGTTGGTGAGGGAAGAGAAAATTGGAACTTTATCCTGAGCTTCAATAGGTAAAAGAGAATGACTCACAAAATAGGATGGCCTAATGGGACATATAGCCACATCGATGTTAGGTACCACACGAGCTTTAATGAGAGCGTTGTATGTATTGTATACCATAAACCTTGAAATGACTACAAACGCCACCAGAGCCTAATTCCCTACGCAAAGCATTGGCCTTATGGTGGTTGTAGGACACAAACTGAGACCCTCGAAAAAGACTGATAAAGTTCCCTTAATACAAATGAGTATTGCTTTAGGATCGTTAAATATACCATGCTTGACAAATCGATGTAGAGTTAAAAGTGCAGATTATAAAAACCTGAAAGAGAGAAAATGAAATGTAAATTGGGAGGTAAAGTGGGCATTAAGTAGTGTGGGCTTTGTGCAAAACGACTATTTAAGGTGGGAAACATTGCTTAGGAATCCGATTTTTTGTGAATGTCCTCACAATGAGAAAGGTTATCCAACATAACCAATTAAATAAAGTCGTTAACAAAATCAAGGGCCCCATTAAGGAAATTAAGAGCCTTTATACCCCTTTGGAGAGTTGATATGTGAAATCTCATGAGGAGAGAGAAATTTGGTGGCGCGCCCACAAAATACCACGTGCCACTTTTTACTGACTTCGACAAAGTAGAGGTATATTTAAAGGTTGTTTCAAGAAATGGTGGAAGGCATTGACGACTTGGTTTGGTGGGCCAATGATGTTTGCGTCATCACCAACCGAAGAGAATAGGCAACTTGAAAAACAATAGTTGGTGCTCTTGAATCTTGTATAAAGCTAAAGCAAATTAAAAGGGCTCTTAGAGGGTCACCTTGACGAATACCAATTATGATTCGAAAGTGGCAATGTCCCCAAATGAGCCTCTTACCCAATAAAATATGAAGTTATAGTTGGAGTCAATAACACAAACAAAAGGAGTTATCCGGTTGAAAAGAGGTGAGATGCGTGGGAGTTCGGGAAAGTGGGCTTATCGTTGAAAGTATTGGCAATATTCACTTGGAGATCTACCCCAATCCAAGCACGAGTCAACAATCGCCTTTAAACGGTGAACAATCGCCTCATAACCTACTTGCATTGCGACACCAAACTTATTCGGGGGGATATGATCATAAAAAGCCCCTTGAAGTTGTAAACACATTGACCTAGCAAAAAGACAACCAAATAATTTCCCCACTGCAATGGGACGTACGCCTTCAACAAGTTTTGAGGTATTAAAAACGGGGTGTTGTTGCAAAAAGTGGCACTATAGTTGGTGGCATGTGTCCGGGAGCCAATTGAGAAGCCACTTTAAATAAAAAATAAAAACAATGCAATGGACTTTCTAAGGGAGAAAAATTGCGTGAATGCTCACATATTTTTCATAAGAATTCCTCCACTCACGCTTGAGGGCATTTGACGAAAGCTTCACCAAAGGTATCGTAACCAAGATCAAAAGGTTAAAGAGGGTCATATGAGTCAATGAACAAAAAAAAGTCATCGGATAAAGGGTTGGAGGGATTCAACCATTGAGCTTGGGTGGCGATGGTGTAAAAGGTCGCAGTGCAAAAGCAACCGGAAAGGGTTTAGTACACCCCCCATGGCGCATGGCACGTCATAAAACTCTAAGACCTCCATAAGTCCTCAGAGTGGACAACTTCCAAAAAGCCTCTAGGATAACCCTGACCCCTTTGTGTTTCAGCAAGAATAACTGTCACCCTGGTAAACAAAAACTCTGACCAACTTCACCCTTGTGAAAGCAAGACTCCCTTGAGTCGATAGCAAAAAGAATCTCTGAATTTGCTCCTCTGAGCTGTAAGTTATGGAGGGTCAAAGTTGACCTTTTGTACTGAAGCTCTTTGGGAGAGAGGGTCCTTTCTACCAATTTTTTCTAAGTCCTATCTCTCTCAAAAACTCTATCTACTGAAGTACAGAACAAATCATATAACACTTCCGTACACAAAAGTACAACTGCCGGTGTACTATCTGTACGGAAGCTGTACGACATGGCCTAAAAGTCGACACATATCATATCCGCGTTCGATCCCGTAATCCCCGGGGATGCTGCGATCCAACGTAAATTTGCCACGTGTCATCCGATGTGGCGATGAGCACAAACCGCCGAGATTCTCTTTCGCGATCTCGGCTTTCTTCCCGGCCGTCCGATTGAATGGAGATTTCAATCGTAGCCACCATAAATACATGCGCGGTATTTGTTTCGTTTAAAGGAAAAAATGCACGGTAATAGTTTCTTATGCATACCGTAATCCGTACTTTTACATAACTGGATCTATGTATCCCGTAAACAGTTGTAGTTAAATGAATTATCATACGTAATAGTATTTAAATAAATATAAAACCCTATATCATATATCATTAGTCTTAGACTTAACGATTAGGAGTATCGGCTACCGGCTATCCAACATTCCGCAGGTACTAAGATCAAATCTTGGTTCCGACATCTACCCTTTTAGTAAATAAACTTATCGGTAAATAAACTAATCTATTTCATGTAAACCTCTGGATAGCCTAGGCACCCATGGCTCTAGCTTCCACTCCAACTTCCTAGTGACTGTGACAAGTGTGGGAGTTGGAGAGAGAAGTTAGAGATAGACTGCACCGGCTTTTTTCTGTATTTTAATTTAGACCTAGAAAATACTTAAAAGGAACCATCAATTTCTTTAATCCCCTTATTTTCTAGTCAATCTTAAATTTTAGACCACACTTCTCCCCACAGAAAATTAGCTTAGGGGAAGGCATAGGTTTGGTCATCATATCTACTAACATCTGGCTATTTGGTCGGTACTCTAAACTAATTATTTTGCTTTCTACTTTCTCTCTAACAAAGCTGAGTCTAATGTCCATGTGTTTGGCTTTAAAATGATGTTTATGATTGGCAAAAATAGCGATTGATTCTTGATTATCACAAAAAAAAATCTTCACACCACTCTTAAGGTGACCAAGCTCACTAAACAAAGACTTGACCCACATCAATTCATTTACACCAGAGCAAGAGGCAGTATACTCAGCCTCCATAGTGGACTGAGCAATAACGTTTTGTTGTTTGCTACTACAATTGCAAGCCCCGTCACCCAGATATAATACATACCCAGAAGTACATCTCCACATCGGAGCATCACCATAACTGGCATCACTCCAAGTGGTGATGTCAGTATTCTCCCCACCCAAATGCAACCATAGATCCCTAGTTGCTAGCAAATATCTAAGAACTCTCTTAGCTGCCTCCCAATCCCTCTTAGTGGGAGCATTTAGACTTCTACTCAGCACTCCTACAGCTGCAGCTAAATCCGGCGGGTACAATTCATAAAATAGATTAGACTTCCCACTACTTGCCTCTAAGTGAAACTCTGAGACCTCCATAAGTCCTCAGAGTGGACAGCTTCCAAGAAGCCTCTAGGATAACCCTGACCCCTTTGTGTTTCAGCAAGAACAACTACCACCCTGGCAGAAAAAATCTTTGACCAACTTCACCCTTGTGAAGGGAAGACTCCCTTGAGTTGATAGCAAAAAGAATCTCTGAATTTGCTCCCTTGAGCAGTAAGTTATGGAGGGTCAAAGTTGACCTTTTGTACAGAAGCTTTCTGGGAGAGAGGGTCCTATCTCCTAATTTTTCTAAGTTCTATCTCACTCACAAACTCTATCTACTTATGTACGGAGCCAATCACAGTACACTTCTTTACACAAAAGTACAGCTGCCGATGTACTTTTTGTACGGACATTGTACGACATGGCCTAAATGTCGAGACATATCATATTTGGATTCGGTGCAGTAATATTCTGAGATATCACGATCCAATGTAATTTCGCCACGTGTCATGCGATCTAACGATGACCAGAAACCGCCGAAATTATTTTTCGCGATCCCGACGTTAATTACGGCTGTCGGATTAAATTCACATTAAATCGTAGCCGTAAGAAATACATGCGCGATATTTGTTTCGCTAAAGAAATAAATGCGCGGTATTCGTTTTTTATCCGTACCGTAATCCGTATTTTTATATTACTAGATCTATGTCTCCCGTAAAACTGTTTCAGTTAAATGAACTATCATACGTATTAATGTTTAAGTAATTATCAAACCCTATAATACGTAACAGTATGTCTAGCCTTAACGGTTAAGGCTACTGGCTACTTGCAGCTTACTGTCCGGCAGGTACCATTTCAAATCCTGGGGTAAACACATATTCTTTTAGTAAATAACCCAATGGTAAATAAACTAATATATATATTTCCCGTAAACCTCTGGATAGCCTAGGTAGCTATGGCTGTAGCTTCCTCTCCAACTTCTCAGTGACTGCGAAAAGTTTGAGAGTTGAAGAGAGAAGTTACAGGTAAACTGCCTTGGCTTCTTTCTATATTTCTATTTAGATCTAGAAAATACTTTAAACAGACCATTAATTTCTACACTCCCCTTATTTTCTAGTCAATCTTTAATTTCAGACCACACTTCTCCCTGCAGAAAATTAGCTTAGGGGAAGGCACAGGTTTGGTCATCATATCTGCTACCATCTCACTATCTGGTCGGTACTCTAAACTGATTATTTTGTTTCCTACTTTCTCTAACAAAGCTGAGTCTAAGGTCCGTGTGTTTGGCTTTAAAATGATGTTTAGGATTGGCAGAAATAGTGATTGCTGCCTGATTATCACAAAAAGTTTTTTGCACACCACTCTTAAGGTGACTTAGCTCACCAAGCAAAGACTTCACCCACATCAATTCTTTTACAGTAGAGCAAGAGGCCATATACTCAGCCTCCATGGTGGACTGAGCAATAACCTTTTGCAATTTGCTACTCCAAGAGCAAGCCCCATCACCCACATATAATACATATCCAGAAGTGCATCTCCTCATCGGAGCATCACCATAACTGGCATCACTCCAAGTAGTGATGTAAGTATTCTCCCCACCCAAATACAACTATAGATCCCTAGTTCCTATCAAATATCTAAGGACTCTTTTAGCTGCCTCCCAATCCCTCTTAGTGGGAGCATTTAGACTCCTACTCAGCACTCCTACAACTGCTGCTAAATCCGGCCGGGTACAATACATAAAATAGATTAGACTTCCCACTACTTGCCTGTAAGGAATAGTCTACATGAACTTATGTTCTTCAGGAGATAATTCCTCGTCTAAGACTATGACTCCTTCTTCCTCACTCCCCTCACTTCCATTCTTCAACTCTATTGGAGTTGTACAACTATTAGCATTATCCATCTGAAATTTTTCAAGCATGTTCCCTATTGCTTCCTTTTGAGTCAATCTTATAATCTTTCTTTTTCGGTCTCTTTCTACTTGAATTCCCAAAATATATTTTGCTTCCCCCATATCTTTCATTTCAAATCTCCGCTTAAGATTAGTTTTAAGTTTTTTATTTTTTTCCATTGATTTACTTAAAACAAGCAAATCTTCAACATAAATTGCAATAAATATAAAACCTTCCTCATCTTCGAAAACATAGATTGAGTGATCTGAAATGATCTGGATATATCCTTGACCGGTAAGAAACTAATCAAGCTTCTTATTCCACAGTTGAGGCGCCTGTTTCAAACCATAAAGAGATTTAATCAGCCGGCATACCTTACTCTCTTCTCCTTTCTCCACAAACCCTTCGGGTTGTCGCATGAAGATCTCCTCTTCCAATTCTCCATGCAAAAAGGTTGTCTTGATGTCCATCTGGTGCACTTCCATGTCTTCCGCTGCTGCCAGGCTGAGAAGTATGCGGACGGAGGGAAATCTGACGACCGTGGCAAAGGTTTCCCCGTAGTCAATTCCCTCTTTTTGTGTAAATCCCTTTGCCACTAATCTGGCCTTGTAGCGCTTGATTGTGTTATCTAAGTTTAGTTTAAATTTGAAAACCCACTTACAACCGATTGGTTTTCGGTTAGGTGGACAATCCACCAGCTCCCAAGTATTGGCTGCCATAATTGAGGCCATCTCCTCATTGATGGTTGTCTTCCACCGGTTTCTTTCGGGACAAGTCATCGCCTCTCCATAAGTCTGAGGTTCATCTTGATGAGATTGTTTTGTTACCTTGTTATTAACCTGTTTTTCTTGCAGTCTTTTGCTACTTCTCCTCCCTCCCTCAAAATCTGAGGCCGAAATAGATGGTTCTCGTGGATTTTTTTGAACAATCTCGGCTTCTCCCATTTTCTTTGATTTCGAATCAATTTCCACTATGTCTTCCGCTTTGGGTAGAGTTGTTACTGGAGTTTCCACAGCCGAGTCCCTTTCAAGCAACTTTGACCCTCCATAACTTACTGGTCAGGGGAGCAAATTCAGAGATTCTTTTTTGCTATTGACTCAAGGGAGTATTCCCTTCATAGGGGTGAATTTGGTCATTGTTTTTGTCTGCCAGGGTGGCAGTTGTTCTTGCTGAAACTCAAAGGGGTTAGGGTTATCTTAGAGGCTTCTTGGAAGCTGTCCACTCTGAGGACTTATGTAGGTCTCAGAGTTTCAGGTTATGGGCCCACCCTCTAGGGTACCAATCTTTAATGGAACTGGCTTCATATACTGCGAAAGTATGATGATAGGAGCTCTATGCGAAAAAAGGTTTTGGGGGATAGTGAGTGGACGATTGGGGCGTCCATCAAGTCTTGGAATTCCTCCAGGGTTTCAAGGAAGCAGATTCACAAAGAAAACAGGTCCATCTTCAACGGAGGAGACAAAGGAAGGAGAGGTGGTGGACAAAGGAGCGGAGAAAGAGACGACCACACCAATAGCAACTGGTTTAACATTTATGTCACCTATTCTAAGGAACGAGGAGAATGATACTGAAACCTGGGATTTCAACAATATGGCGGCAAAGCACTTCATCCTACGCCATCTTACTCAAGGACTTGCATGTCCTCATTCGCAGTTAAAAAGGGCATCCGATCTGTGGATGGCTCTCATAGAGATGTACCGAAGTGGTACGATTCAGCAACAACAGTTGGCTGATCAGAAAGTTAAGGAATATGTAAACAAAGGGGGGAAAATGTTGGATTTTTGCAATGAGCTTGCTACACTCTTCATGGAGCTAGAGAGTGCGGGAAAAGATTTTAGTGAAAAAGAAAAGGTTAACTGTTTATTGATGAAGTTACCCGATGAGTTCGAGAACATAGTCAACCGTGTGCAGGACTTGCCGGACTCAAGGTGGATATGGAACTCAGTGGTAGGGATGATTCTCGTTCGGGAGAATATGATTGAGATCCCAAGGGGAGGAAGGAGTGGCCAAGCCTTGGCAACTTCGACCAATTGGAGGAACAAGGATTCTCGGAAACCGGTCGGGAACTATGGGGGAAGGGAGCAGAAAAATCAGGCCGACGAGTTCGGGCCAATGGTTCCTAAAGGTTTATGTCATTTTTGCAACAAACAGGGGCACTAAATGGTAGAGTGCACTAAGCTAACCAAGCTTCGGTTAAAGGAGGGGCAGACCGGTGGTACCTCGAGAGAAAAGAAAAAGGCCCTTGTGACATATGTACATGAGGCGGAATCCGAGGACGAGGACGATGAGCTTCTTTTGGATGAGGAGTTGGAGGCGAAAAATGAGGTTGAAATTCCACGAAGGCAAAAATGTGCTTACGGTGGATTGAAAGGTGAAGCAGACTGGATTAAAGATTCAGGTGCCTCCATGCTCATGTGTAAGGATAGGCACCTGTTCACTAAGATAAGAAAGATTCCCACCGAAGAGATTGAGTACGGGGATGGGAGGATAGTCACCACAACTCTTGTAGGATCGGTAGATCTGAAAGTGTTAGTAGAAAGAAAGACATCCATAGTAACATTCACCGATGTATTGTTTATTCCGGAGCTGAACAAAAACCTCATCTCTACATCAGTATTAGATGATAAGGGTTTTTTTATTAGCACTAGGGAAGGAGTCTTTTCTGCTAGTTTTGAGGAGGATGTCTATTTCATTGCTGAGAAAGGTAGCCATGGGATGTTTAGGCTGATTTTAAGTAATGAAACAAAGAAACTTTATTATGCTGGTGTTCATGATATTATGATCTGGCATAAGAGGCTTGGGCATGTGAATCTAGATAAGTTAAGAGAGATGAAAAAGATGGGAGTGGTGGAAGGGATTAAGTTCAGTGAGAGTGATAATATAAGTGATTGTAGTGGATGTGCTCAAGGTAAAGCACACAGATTACCCTTTCCTAAAACAACCACCAATAAGGGAGAAAAAATTCTAGATCTAGTACACACAGATATTTGGGGACCGGCTAAAGTGCCCTCACCGGGAAGGAAGAGATTTATGATGACTATCACTGATTATTGGTCTCGGTATTCCCGGTTGTATTTTTTCAAAAAACAAGTCCGAAGCTCAGGATTGTTTTAGACAATATAAAGCATGGAGCGAAAAACTCTATGAAACTCCAATCAAGAGAATAAGGAGTGACAATGGTGGAGAGTATACTTCTAACCAGTTTGAGGTTTTTATGAGGGAACATGGGGTCCAACACCAAAAGACAGTTCGAGAAAACACGGAACAGAATGGGGTAGCTGAAAGGTAAAATAGAACACTAAGAGATAGTGCTAGAAGTATGTTGTCAGATAAGAAGATATGAAAAAGGTTTTGGGCAGAAGCAATGAACTGTGCTAATTACCTCAAAAATAGAGTTCTTACTTTAGCTATAAAAGATTAAACACCTTTTAAGAGATGGACAGGCCGGAAACCAGACATATCTCACTTAAAGGTTTTCGGCAGTCAAGTATTCAATCTAGAAACAGATCGGTCTAATTGGAAGCTAGATCCTAAAGGAAAACCGGGATACTTATTAGGATATGATGAGGATGTTAAAGGATATAGAGTTTATGATCTAAAAAGGGAAGATATAATTTTAGTAAAGCATCTAGTAGTTATGGATGAAGAAAAGTCTATGGATCCCTTCAAATATACAAAGTCAGTAAAAATCAGATTTGAGTCAGAAAATTCTGATGACTTTGAGCTTCCTAACTATCCAGGTTTTAGAGAAGATGACATTCTTGTAGGTACAAATCAAATCGAAAAGGACTTGGCTGTGGAAACTCCAGTGACAACTCTACCCGAAGCAGAAGATGTGGTGGTAATTGATTCGGAATAAATGGATGGGGGAGAAGCCAAGATTTTTCAAAAGAATCCACGAGAACGATCTATTCTGGCCTTAGATTTTAAAAAGGGGAGGAGAAGTAGCAAAAGATTGTAAGAAAAACAGGTTAATAACAAGGTTACAAAACTATCTCATCAAGATGGACCTCAGACTTATGGAGAGGCGATGACTTGTCCAGAAAGAAACCGGTGGAAGACAACCATCAATGAGGAGATGGCCTCAATTATGGCAACCAATACTTGGGAGCTGGTGGATTGTCCACCTAACCGAAAACCAATCGGTTGTAAGTGGCTTTTCAAATTAAACTAAACTTAGATAACACAATCGAGCACTACAAGCCAGATTAGTGGCAAAGGGATTTACACAAAAATAGGGAATTGACTACTAGGAAAACTTTGCCACGGTCGTCAGATTTCCCTCCGTCCGCATACTTCTCAGCCAGGCAGCAGCGGAAGACATGGAAGTGCACCAGATGGACATCAAGATAGCCTTTTTGCATCGAGAATTGGAAGAGGAGATCTTCATGCGACAACCCGAAGGGTTTGTGGAGGAAGGAGAGGAGAGTAAGGTATGCCTGCTGATTAAATCTCTTTGTGGTTTGAAACAGGCGCCTCGACAGTGGAATAACAAGCTTGTTTCTTACCGGTCTGGGATATATCCGGATCAGCTCAGATCACTCAATCTATGTTTTCAAAGATGAGGAAGGTTATATATTTATTGCAATTTATGTTGATGATTTGCTTGTTTTAAGTAAATCAATGGAAAAAAATTAATAAACTGAAAACCGATCTTTAAGGGAGATTTGATATGAAGGATATGGGGGAAGAAAAATATATTTTGGGAATTCAAGTGGAAAGAGACCGAAAAAGAAAGATTATAAGATTGACTCTAAAGGAATTAATAGGGAACATGCTTGAAAAATTTCAGATGGATAAAGCTAATAGTTGTACAACTCCAATGGAGTTGAAGAAGGGAAGTGGGGGGAGTGAGGAAGAAGGAGTCATAGTCTTAGACGAGGAATTATCTCCTGAAGTACATAAGTTCATATAGACTATTCCTTACAGGCAAGTAGTGGGAAGTCTAATCTATTTTATGAATTGTACCTGGGCGGATTTAGCTGCAGCTGTAGGAGTGTTGAGTAGAAGTCTAAATGCTCCCACTAAGAGGGATTGGGAGGCTGCTAAAAGAGTCCTTAGATATTTGATAAGAACTAGGGATCTATAGTTGTATTTGGGTGGGGAGAATACTTACATCACTACTTGGAGTGATGCCAGTTATGGTGATGCTCCGATGAGGAGATGCACTTCTGGATATGTATTATATGTGGGTGATGAGGCTTGCTCTTGGAGTAGCAAACAAAAAAAAATTATTGCTCAGTCCATCATAGAGGCTGAGTATATGGCCTATTGCTCTGCTGTAAAAGAATTGATGTGGGTCAAGTCTTTGCTTGGTGAGCTAAGTCACCTTAAGAGTGGTGTGCAATTTTTTTTTGTGATATTCAGGCAGCAATCGCTATTTCTGCCAATCCTGAACATCATTTTAAAGCCAAATACATGGAAATAAGACTCAACTTTGTTAGAGAGAAAGTAGAAAACAAAATAATCAGTTTAGAGTACCGACCTGAAGTGAGATGGTAGCAGATATGATGACCAAACCTGTGCCTTCCCCTAAGCTAATTTTCTGCAGGGAGAAGTGTGGTCTGAAATTAAAGATTGACTAGAAAATAAGGGGAGTGTAGAAATTAATGGTCTTTTAAAGTATTTTCTAGTTCTGAATAGAAATATAGAAAGAAGCCGAGGCAGTCTACCTTTAACTTCTCTCTCCAACTCTCAAACTTGTCGCAGTCACTGAGAAATTGGAGAGGAAGTTGGAGCCATGGCTACCTAGGCTATCAAGAGGTTTACGGGATATAAACATTTGTTTATTTATAATTAGGGATTTATTTACTTAAATATATGTGCGACCTCCAGGATTTGATCCTAGAACTTGGCGGCCGTCAAACAGCCCATAGCCGGTAGCTTTAACCATTAGTCTAGACATAATGTTACGTTATGTTGGTATTGACAATTAATTTAACATTAATACGTAGGAGAGTTTATTTAACTGCAATAGTTTTACGGGAGACATAGATCTAGTAATGTAAAAGTACGGATTAGGGTACAGATAAGAATACCACGCATTTATTTCTTTAGCGAAACAAAATTCGCGCATGTATTTATTACGGCTACGATTAAATGTGAATTTAATAGGACGGCCGACATTAAACAACGAGATCGCGGAAGAGAAATTCGGCGGTTTTTGGTCATCGCAACATCGGATGACACGTGGCGGAATGATATAAGATCGCGGCATCTCCGAGGATTAAAGGAGCGATCCGGATATACTACGTATCGACATTAAGGCCATGTTGTATAATGTTCGTACAGAAAGTACACCGACAGCTGTACTTTTATGTATGGAAGTATAATCTGATTGGCTCCCTACATCAGTAGATAGAGCCTGTGAGAGAGATAGGACTTACAAAAATTAGGAGATAGGACCCTCTCTCCAAGAGAGCTACTGTACAAAAGGTCAACTTTGACCCTCCATAACATACTTCTCAGGGGAGAAAATTCAGAGATTCTTTTTGCTATCGACTCAGGGGAGTCTTGCCTTCACAGGGGTGAAGTTGCTCATAGTTTTTGTCTGCCAGGGTGGTAGTTGTTCTTGCTGAAACACAAAGGGGTCAGGGTTATCCTAGAGGCTTCTTGGAAGCTGTCCACTCTTAGGACATATGGAGGTCTCAAAGTTTCAGTGACATGAATGTTGAACTAGTTGCTATTGGTGTGGTCGTCTCCTTCTGAGCTCTTTTGTCCACCACCTCTCCGTCCTTTATCTCCTCCGTTGAAGATGGACCTCCTTTCTTTATGAATATGCTTCCTTCAAACCCTGGAGGAATCCCAAGACTTGATGGACGCCCCAATTGTCCACTCACTATCCCCCAAAACCTTTTTTCGCATAGAGGTCCTATCATCATTCTTTCCCAGTATATGAAGCCAGTTCCATTAAAGATTGGTACCCTAGAGGGTGGGCCCATAACCTGAAACTCTGAGACCTCCATAAGTCCTCAGAGTGGACAGCTTCCAAGAAGCCTCTAGGATAACGTTGACCCTTTTGTGTTTCAGCAAGAACAACTGACACCTTGGCAAAAAAAAACTCTGACCAACTTCACCCTGTGAAGGCAAGACTCCCTTGAGTTAATAGCAAAAAGAATCTCTGAATTTGCTCCCCTGAGCAGTAAGTTATGGAGGGTCAAAGTTGTCCTTTTGTACAAAAGCTCTATGGGAGAGAGGGTCATATCTCCTAATTTTTCTAAGTTCTATCTCTCTCACAGACTCTATATACTGATGTACGGAGCCAATCAGAGTACACTTTTGTACACAAAAGTACAGCTGCCGGTGTACTTTTTGTACGGACATTGTACGACATGGCTTAAATGTCGACACATGTCATATCCAGATTCAGTGCAGTAATCTCCAGGGATACCACGATCCAATGTAATTTCGCCACGTGTCATCCGATGTGGCGATGACCACAAACGGCCGAAATTCTCTTCCGCGATCTCGGCGATAATTCCGACCGTCGGATTAAATTCACATTAAATGGTAGCCGTAATAAATACATAAATGCGAGGTATTCGTTTCTTATCTGTACCCTAATCCGTATTTTTACATTACTGGATCTATGTCTTCCGTAATTTTTTTTAGTTAAATGAACTATCCTACGTATTAATGTTTAAGTAATTATCAAACCCTATAATACGTAACCCTATGTCAAGACTTAACGGTTAAGGCTACGGCTTCCAACAGCTTACCGTCCGGTAGGTACCATGATCAAATCCAGGGGTAAACACATATTCTTTTAGTAAATAACCCAACGGTAAATAAACTAATATATATATTTCCTTTAAACCTTTGGATAGCCTAGGTAGCCATGGCTCTAGCTTCCTCTCCAACTTCTCAGTGACTGCGACAAGTTTGAGAGTTGAAGAGAGAAGTTAGAGGTAGACTGCCTCGGCTTCTTTCTATATTTCTATTTAGATCTAGAAAATACTTTAAACAGACCATTAATTTCTACAGTAAGGAATAGTCTGCATGAACTTCTGTTCTTCAAGAGATAATTTCTCGTCCAAGACTATGACTCGTTCTTCCTCACTCCCCTCACTTCCCTTCTCTAACTCCATTGGAGTTGTATATCTATTAGCATTATCCATCTGATTTTTTTTAAGCATGTTCTCTATTGCTTCCTTTTGAGTCAATCTTATAATTTTTCTTTTTCGGTCTCTTTCTACTTGAATTCCCAAAGTATATTTTGCCACCCCCATATCCTTCATTTCTAGTCTCCCATTAAGATTAGTTTTAAGTTGTTTATTTTTTTTCAATGATTTACTTAAAGCAAACAAATCATCAAGATAAATTGCAATAAACATAACACCTTCTTCATCTTCAAAAACATAGATTGAGTGATCTGAGCTGGTCCGGATATATCTTAGACATGTAAGAAACTCATCAAGCTTCTTATTCCACTCTTGGGGCGCTTGTTTCAAACTATAAAGAGATTTAATCCGCTGGCATACCTTACTCTCCTCTCCTTCCTCCACAAATCCTTCGGGTTGTCGCATGAAGATCTCCTCTTCCAATTCTCCATGCAAAAAGGTTGTCTTGATGTCCATCTGGTGCACCTCCATGACTTCCGCTGTTGCCACACTGAGAAGTATGCGGACGGAGGGAAATCTGACGACAGGGGCAAAGGTTTCCTCGTAGTCAATTCCCTCCTTTTGTGTAAATCCCTTTGCCACTAACCGGGCCTTATAATGCTCAATTGTGTTATCTAAGTTCAGTTTTAATTTGAAAACCCACTTACAACTGATTGGTTTTCGGTTAGGTGGACAATCCTCCAGCTCCCAAGTATCGGCTGCCCTAATTGAGGCCATCTCCTCATTGATGGTTGTTTTCCACCGGTTTCTTTCTGGGCAAGTCATCGCCTCTCGATAAGTCTGAGGTTCATCTTGATGAGATAGTTTTGTTACCTTGTTATTAACATGTTTTTCCTGCAATCTTTTGCTACTTCTCCTTCCCCCCTCAAAATCTAAGGCTGGAATTGATGGTTCTCGTGGGTTCTTTCCAACAATCTCGGCTTCTCCCCTATCCCTTAAATCCGAATTAGTTTCCACCACGTCTTCCGCTTCGGGTAGAGTTGTCACTGGAGTTTCCGCTGCCGAGTTCTTTTTGGTCTGATTTGTACCTGCAAGAATGTCATCTTCTCTAAAACTTGGATAGTTAGGAAGTTCAAAGTCATTGGAATTTTTTGACTCAAATCTGATTTTTACTAAATTTGTATACTTCAAGGGACTTTGTATACTTTGTACACTTTAGCCGGTCCCCAAATATCTGTGTTTACTAAATCTAGAATTTTTTCTCCCTTATAAGTGGTTGTTTTGGGAAAAGGTAATTTGTGTGCTTTACCTTGAGCACATCCTCTACAATCATTTATATTATCACTCTCAGTAAACTCAATCCCTTCCACCACTCCCATCTTTTTCATCTCTCTTAACTTATCTAGATTCAAATGCCCAAGCCTCTTATGCCACATCATATTATCATGAACACCAGCATAATAAAGTTTCTTTGTTTCATTACTTAAAATCAGCCTAAACATCCCATGGCTACCTTTCTCAGCAATGAAATAGACATCCTTCTCAAAACTAGCAGTAAAGACTCCTTCCCTAGTGCTAGTAAAAAAACCCTTATCATCTAATACAGATGTAGAGATGAGGTTTTTTTTCAGCTCCGGAATAAACAATACATTGGAGAATGTTACATAGATGTCTTTCCTTTTATTATGACTTTCAAATCTACCGATCCTACAAGAGTAGTATTGACTATCCTCCCATCACGTACTCTATCTCTACGGTGGGAATCTTTCTTATCTTAGTGAATAGGTGCTTATCCTTACACATGTGCATGGATGCACCTGAATCTACAATCGAGCCTACTTCACCTTTCAATCCACCGTAAGCACATTTCTCCCTTCGTGGAATTTCTTTCCTCTCGGGTTCCACCAGTCTGCCCCTCCTTTAACCGAAGCTCGGTTAGCTTAGTCCACTCTGGTATATAGTGCCCTGGTTTCTTACAAAAATGACATAAACCTTTGGGAGCCTTTGGTCCGAACTCGTTGGTCTGATTTTTTTGCTCCCTCCCCCTATAGTTTCCAACCGGTTCCGGGAATCCTTGTTCCTCCAATCGGTCATAGCTGCCAAGGCTTGCCCACTCTTTCCTCGCCTTCGGATCTCAATCGTATTCTCTCGAACGAGAATCATCCCTACCACTGAGTTCGATATCCACCTTGAGTTCCGCAAGTCATGCACACGGTTTACTATGTTCTCGAACTCATCGGGTAACTTCATTAGTAAACAGTTAATTTTTTTTTTCACTAAAATCTTTTCCAACACTCTCTAGCTCCAAAAAAAGTGTAGCAAGCTCATTGCAAAAATCCAACATCTTTTCCTTTTTGTATACATACTCTTTCACTTTTTGATCAGCTTACTGTTGTTGCTGAATCGTACCACTTCGGTACATCTCTATGAGAGCCATCCAAAGATCAGATGCCCTTTCTACCAGCAAATGAGGACATGCAAGCCCTTGAATAAGATGGCGGAGGATGAAGTGCTTTGTCGCCATATTATTGAAGTCCCAGGTATCAGTATCATTCTCCTCGTTCCTCGCAATAGGTGACATGAATGCTGAACGAGTTGCTATAGGTGAGGTCGTCTTCTTCTCCGTTGCTTTGTCCACCACCTCTCCTTCCTTTGTCTCCTCTGTTGAAGACGGATCTCCTTTCCTTGTGAATATGCTTCCTTCAAACCCTAAAGGGACTCCAAGACTTGATGGACACCCCACTCGTCCGCTCACTATCCCCCAAAACCAGTTTCCAAGACGCCTCTAGGATGACCCTGACCCCTTTGTGTTTCAGCAAAAATAACTGCCACCTTGGCAAACAAAAACCTAAGCATCTTCACCCTTGTGAAAGGCAGACTCCTTTGAGTTGATAGCAAAAAGAATCTCTGAATTTGCTCCCCTAAGCAGTAAGTTATTGAGGGTCAAAGTTGACCTTTTTTTCTGAAGCTCTCTGGGAGAGAGGGTCCTTTTTACCAATTTTTTCTAAGTCCTATCTCTCTCACAAACTCTATCTACTGATGTACGGAACCAATCATATTACAATTCTGTACACAAAAGTACACTTGCCGGTGTACTTTCTGTACGGAAAATGTACGACATGGCCTAGAAGTCGACACATGTCACATCCGCGTTCGGTCCGTAATCCACAGGGATGCCGCGATCCAACGTAATTTTGCCATGTGTCATCCGATGTGGCTATGACCACAAACCGTCGAGATTCTATTCCGCAATCTCAGCTTTCTTCTCGGCCGTCCGATTGAATGGAGATTTCAATCCTAGCCACCATAAACATATTCGCGGTATTTGTTTCGTTTAAAGAAAAAAATGCACGGTACTAGTTTCTCATACATACCGTAATCTGTACTTTTACATAACTGGATCTATGTATCCTGTAAACAGTTGTAGTTAAATGAATTATCCTACGTAATAATATTTAAATAAATATCAAACCCTATATCATATATCATTAGTCTTAGACTCAACGGTTAGGAGTATCGGCTACCGGCTTTCCAACATTCCGCAGGTACAACGATCAAATCTTGGTTCCGACATCTACCCTTTTAGTGAATAAACTTATCGGTAAATAAACTAATCTATTTCCCGTAAACCTTTGGATAGCCTAGGCAGCCATGGCTCTAGCTTCCACTCCAACTTACTAGTGACTGTGACAAGTGTGGGAGTTCGACAGAGATGTTAGAGATAGACTGCCTTGACTTCTTTCTGTATTTTAATTTAGACCTAGAAAATACTTAAAAATGAACCATCAATTTCTACATGTCGTACACGGGGTGTGGTGGCAGGAGGTGTAACTTAGCCTCAAGGAGTGGTCACTTAAAAGGTAATAACCGACCTTTATGGTCTTATCGGAGATGTAGTGGCCGACTTTATTAAAAAGCGCGATGGTAAATCATCTGAGTTCCTAAGAACAAAAAGAAGTAGCATTGCTAAAATTGAAAAACCACATAACAAGGGAATAAACAAAAGGGAAAATCAAGGCAGAAACTACGAAAATACGAAAGGATGGCGGGGAAGTCGAAAACACCCAAAAAAGCAAAACCCAACAAACAAAACATCAAAGGAAAAAGCTAACACATAGCAAAAAAAACCCCCAACAGAACTAAAAATTTAAGGAAAGCAACCACGTAAGTCCTCGAATCCCGGAGGAGCACGAGGATGAAGTTTCGGAACACGCCGTTGATCCATAACGGCAATAGACCATCGAAGTAATATAGAAGCCAACACTCGTTGTAGGGCCACAGAAAAACGTTGACGATAAAAGAAGAAGGACTGAAACAGGAAGGCTTCTAGGTCCTTGCCTATCGAACGAGTGCCGACCACAAGTACGGAAAAACTCGTCCAAAGCCACACCCAAGCAACCAATCATCTCGACCGCGATCGGAATGAAGCCATCTAAAGCGTCGCGATGGGCATAATCACGCTCTTTCCTTTTAGTTGCGTCACGGGCAGCCGCTCCCATATGCTGAGCCGCTTGGTTGACGACTGTAGTTGAGGTAGGGTTCGTCAAAACAATGTCACCAAATGTACGATGCGCACCATCAAGTAATACAAGGTCGATCTGACGCGAAGGAATAATGTGAGAGACCTCGATTCGTGTTGTGCCCATGAATCAACTCGCCCCCGTGGGAGCAACGAAGCAAATGGACTCCATCGGGCTCGAGAACGTGGCCGCAGGAGCAAACAAGTGAGCCAAGCAAAGGTGGGTGAGGGAGGCCAAGCCTGAATCTAAGGGCCGTGGTGAACTGAGCCAGGGTGAAACGAAGAGTGGATAAGATAGGGACGGCCAATAGCCAAGCTCTAGAGCCAGGTCTGCCACAAGATAGAAAACATGCACGCGAAGAATTGGAAGGAAGCGGGTGAAGAAGCTAAGATTTAATAGCGGCGACAACCCGATCAGAAATGGATTCCTCAACACGTGCAACTGATGTCGTAACGAGAGTGGAAAAAATCGGCATGTCTTCGATAGCAGCCGGATTAAGAGAACGTGATGCATCCAAAAGGGACCGGTGGAAGGCGAGCTCACCATCCGAAACACGGGGAACCACGGCCGCAAGAATAGGAGTGTCCCCGGCCAGAAAACGAGAGACAATAGTGGAAGCAACAAGGCATCAACTCCCCAAATACACATCAAGAGCAACACGCGCCGTCGAGAGTAAACCCAAACCGCTAGCCGAGACAGGAAGAGAGGCTTGGATGCGTGCTGCAAGCCCAAACTCGCGATCAAAAGCTCCACGGCCCAACAAAGTGTGGAGGACATCCATAAGGCGACCATCGAATGTAGAAAGTGAGGACACTAAGGATGGGGTGGGAGGGGAAGTCCGAGTAAGGTAGGAGGGCCGGTGAGGAAAACGACCCGTCAGAAGAGCAAAGGCAACCTGGGGATCAAAAAGGTGAGGAAGGTCGTCCACGTGGGATAAATCTGTCTGAAGAGCGAAATCAAGGAATGTCGTGACGTATGGATCGAAACCAAGCGGGCAACCCAACACACGAATGCCTTCGAAGGAGGAGGAGTCTGAAAACCAGGAGGGGGAGTGAAAGGAGGAGGAATAGGACGTGGGGACCAGACAACACACTTAGAGTGCTGGACCGAAAGATTGAGTTCGGCTAAGCGAGCCCTGAAAAAGTTATAGGCCGGTATAACTTGGTCCGAAGGACCAATAATGTGTGTGTCATCCGCAACTGAAGGGAAGAGGCAAGAAGGATAAGCAGCTGCAGAAGCTCGAAGGGCACGGTAATGGGCTAGGGCAAACAAAGGGCCCCCAAGAGGATTACCATAACGAGTGCAAGTCGTGGAGGAAAGTGGGACCAAATCATCATCAGTGGAGAAAGAGAGGTTCTGATAGAATAAAAAGCTCTCACAAAAGGAAATATCTGGACAATTGGGGAAGGTGACGCCATAAGCTCCGAAAAAATGGCATTTTGATCCACTGTGTTAAAGGCATTAGAAACATCCACCTGGAGGACTAACCAATCCGGACGGGCATCTAATAAAGCTCGGATCCCGTGGGCCACGGCCTCACAACCCCTCCGGGTTGCCACTTCGAACTGATGAGGAGAGAAATAATTATGGAAAGCGGGCTAGAGGTGGATGTAGATGGCACGAGCCACCAATCAATACAAAACCTCGCCCACTGCAATAGGACGGATTCCCCCATTGGGTTTGGTGACAGCTACGTGGCGGGAGGCCGTGAGGAGATCACAAATAAGTGAAGGGACAGTGCCAGCCGCAATAAGGGAACAAACTCGAAAAAACATATCAAAACCCCGAGCACCAGATTCTGGAGGCGAAACGTCGCGAAATAGCTCATAAACAGTGCCCGAAGGACCCTCCGCTGAAAGATGTGGAGAAGTCGTAAGGGCTTTAATAAAGGAGTCTCGATCCAAGATAAAACACTTTGGCGGCTCGAAGGTGTGAATAGAGGGGGACTGTGGGGTAGGAGCTGGTGTATGAAGAGCCCGGAGAATCTCAACAGTCGCATAAGACCGAGGAGCAGGATTAAATGGCTGGAGGGCCCGAACCGCTCGAGAGAGCTCACCAACTCTACCCAAATGAACCGCACGACGATAGGAAGATGGCACATTTGAAGTTCGAGAGGTACGACGTGGTGTGAAGGAAGCACTCGCAACTCGATCCTCGTGCTCGGCATGAAGGGCACGCCAATCACCTCAAAGGAAACGTGGACATCGGGCCATAGTTTCTCGGGCTCCGCTACCACCGCCACGGCTAGGTAAGACTAGAACCCAAAGTGAAAACATGAAAAGGAGGTGCCAAGGTCCAACATCCGCGGGATCCGAATAAATACGGGACAAAGGAAGGTGGAGGGCGTCCTGCACGATAATCCGCACAGCTATGGGAATCCGCGTGTATAATCGCGGACGGGGGGCCCCCAAATCATAAGCTCCGAGCACGTCTAAATCGCGTACAAATGCCCTATCATCGCTCATGGGTCCGGACGGGAGTATGGTGGAAGAAAGGGTACTGGACGAAGGGCCGCTCTGTGCCAAAAATTGTTGACAACTCTTTGTATGTCGGGCAATAACGGCACCGTTCGCGAAATGGTTATGACACCTGCTACATTCTATCCATGTTGTGGCTTGTGTGTGAGGTTTAGGTGGAGGAGGTGAACGAGGGAGAAGAGGTGAGGGTGCACGAGCGAACATGGTTATTGAATGAGAGGGAGAAGCATGGGACGTGATAGAGGGAGAGGAAGGGGGAAATGGGAAGGAGGAAAGGAAACCATGGGAAATAGATGGTGGAAATGGTAGTGGGACGGAACCTTTTTTTTTTTTTTTTTTTTTATTATTATTTTTTTTTTCTCCCGGTTGTGTGTGTGTGAGCGTGTGTGTGTGTGTTCTTGGCGTTAGGGTTTGAGGTGTGTGTAATTTTTGTGAGAGGAAATGGGGTGTTTGGCGTTGAATAGAGGGGGGGAAGGAGTTTAAGGATTACTGATGGGGGGCGCACCTATGATTTCGCCCGTGGGCGTGCGGTTGGCAGCGGCCGCAGGCTAGATCCGGAGGTACATGGCGACGGGGAGCAGCTGCCGTCGTGTAGTGGGGAAGAAGAAGACAAAAATCAGATCCGGAGGTACTTGGCGACGGGGAGCAGGTGCCGTCGCGTAGTGGGGAAGAAGAAGACAAAAATCAGATCCGGAGGTACATGGCGACGGGGAGCAGGTGCCGTCGCGTAGTGGGGAAGAAGAAGACAAAAATCAGATCCGGAGGTACATGGCGACGGGGAGCAGGTGCCGTCGCGTAGTGGGGAAGAAGAAGACAAAAATCAGATCCGGAGGTACATGGCGACGGGGAGCAGGTGCCGTCGCGTAGTGGGGAAGAAGAAGACAAAAATCAGATCCGGAGGTACATGGCGACGGGGAGCAGGTGCCGTCGCGTAGCGGGGAAGAAGAAGACAAAAATCAGATCCGGAGGTACATGGTGACGGGGAGCAGGTGCCGTCGCTCATGCCTCACCGGCACCCCCACGAGGAGGTAAAGACCAACACCCAAACGATAACAAATGGAAAAAATTCCAATCTGTCTGATTATTGATGTTGACTGTCAAAAGCAACAGCGAGAATGGAATCGCATTTTTAACAGTTTTTCAGAGACCATACGAGAGTAGAGTCGTGGTTAAAAGTTAACATAAGTAGTAGCAATTCAACACGTAAATAATAAGTGGTTTCGAGCGAAATCTTTATTGCTATAAGTGGGAAGTCGTCGGAGGGGAGAATGTTTGTAGGATTCTCGTCTTGGGAAATCGAAAGAGCCGAAATGGTTCGGGACACTCTGTCACATGTTTTTATAAACCGGCACCTTCGCGTAACACAGACAAGGAACCTGAGATGCGGGCACACTAGGAAAATGCTTTTACAATACAAACGGAGGTTAAAAATAAGAAGGGTTGATCGCAGTTTCGGGGGTTAAAGTAGGGACTAGAGAGGGGGACGTCGTCGGACGCGACGTAACTGCTTTTTGGCGATAAAATTGGCCCATGTGGGGGAACCAAGGGTGAATGGGTTTGGGAGGGATTGAATGGGTGATCAAATGGTGATCGAGGAAAACGAGGGTTTGAGATAAGAGTCAAGGACAAAGTTTGGGATTGCTCTCGATAATACTGAGCTATAGATATAATTAGGAGATGGTTTCCCACTGCATGGGGCGAGGATGTAGGGATAGGGAGAGCGTTTGTGTCAAAGGCTTGGGCGAGGGTCAGACTGCAGTTGACCGAGGAGATTGCTCGAGCGGGTGGAAAGAAGCCATTCCCAGTTTTATCCATTTTTGCCATAACTCATATATAAGAACGATTCTCTCTGTCATGACGTCCATGGCTAGAATACTCGATAACATAACGTCGTAAAACCAATCCGCATTATTATCCATACAATACAGAAACTCATGCAAAATCCACCAACATAAGTGGTGGCTGTTAAATTTTTAAAGGTATTACAAACTAGATTATTAAGAATTGCAATGAATACAATAACTGCCGACGAGGACAAATTTAAGGATTACTATCAGAAGGACAACCAACTTTGACCTAAAAACTCAAAACTACTTACTTTTGAAATATTCTATCATTGAGAGGAGAATAATGTTCAAACTAACATTTCACGGCTAATATTCTGAAATTTCGTACAGAGCTTGAAGAAGCGAGAGCAGAAAATAAATCAATTTGATTATATTAACTATCATCAACATCGCCTACTTCACTATTTTCTTTTCTTTTTTCACTTCTACGAAGGTTCACCCACTTTCTTGAACTTGGAGGTAAAGGTGCCTTCATGGGTTTTGGTCCTTCTTCTACATCGGGTGAAGCCCCATCACTTTCGGATTTTTTTTTATTTTTTTTTGCAAAAACTTGTTTCACAGCTGTTTTAACTCCAATCACAGTTTTCCTGTCTCTCAAAGGCGATTTACGAACAATAGAAGAAGCAACGGACGAGAGATTTCCCTTGTCGTCCAAATCAACAGAAGACGTAACAGAATTACCTGTCTTTGCATGTGACCGTAATGTACGACGGACCTTCAGTCCCAATAATCGAGCAACTTCTCTCAATCCACCCCATTTTTCGAGAGCTCTAGCCAAATCATATCGGCCTGCAAAAACAAAAAACAGAAAACACAATGATTTATAAGGAAAAGGTGACCAAAGAAAGGAGTTATTTCTCCCAACTAAACATTGTAAATTTTCTCCAGACTCTCAGTTTTTTAGTAGATCCTTCGAACTATTCCATAGTACCACAGAAAGAACAATGTTTTTGAGAACAATATATGATTCTGAAACTTGATTTTAAGTAAAAAACTACAAGTAAATGGTCGATTTACACGATACCAGAAGATTTAATATCCAAATCATCATCTTGTTTGCAAAATATATTTCGCAGCCATGGCCTTTTCAAGAGATCATTTCCAGCCAAATAAAATCCATCAGAAAGCCTTCACATAACCCTAAATAAATTCTATACATTCTAAACACATAACATTCCATAAATGTATAAACATATGCATATAGAAAGCCAATATATGAGCTCATTTACTTACCGGCCTCCTGTAGAGATCGCCGAGAAGGCATATACTCTGCGGCCGAACCTGAAACTTCCTGGAACTTTAACACCTGTCCATCAAGCACAAAAGACAAACCATTGCTTTTCAGCAACCTCTCCAACTCACTGGGAAAAAGGGGGAAGGGGAAGGAGGAAGGGGCAAGGGGGAGGTGGGAGGGGGGAGAGGAAAGGGGGAGGGGGGAGGAGGAAAGTGGGAAGGGGAAGCGGGAAGGGGAAAGGTGGAAGGGGGAAGGGGGAAAGGTGACATAAATTAGAAAGTGCAACTTAAAATATGAAATTAACATGGAAAATGAGAAATTCACTCCGTCGCAAACTAGAAGGTAAAACGGAATCTGAATATTGGAATATGGAATATGGTACATAGTAAGTGAGAAACCCTATTCAAACACTTGAAAAAGGTAACTTATTTTCTCTCTCCAAAAGAAAACTCAGAAGAGAACATGAATGCACAAATGCACAAACATAACATATGCAAAACGGAAAAAAATTAAGCCCTTTCCTGTACCCACCTCCCATTTCACATTCGCCAAACTCGCCCAATAGTGTTTCGGCTTCCTCTGATAAGTCATTCTAAGCTTCATACGAGTGGCTATCTCCTCAAATCCCCCAAATCTCGCAATCGCCTTCTCCAAATCCACTCTCCCATGCCTTCTCAAATCCCCCATTCTTGGCATTACTCCTTCCTGTCCTTTTTCTGCGACAAACTTTCGAATCTCGGCTTCTACAGCCTCGACATCCATTAATGAACCACTCGTCCTTCTCCTAGATTGCCATTTTTGGCTCTCCTCCAAAGAGGGGATAGCCAGCGGTTTTGGGACAGCTGTCGCGTAGGCATTGGTCAGCACGACCGCCACATCAGCAGAAGCTTCCGTCCCAGTGACAGCTGTCAGAGTTGGATTGAATCCGTCTAGAAGATCCATGGATTTGGCGAGAGAAGCTTCTACACGATCTCGTACGGCACAGAGATTTGCTGGTAAGTCTTCATATATCACCTATGCAGAGAGAGGAGACAGAGAGGGAGAAGGTAGGGTGAGGAATTCTTCAGTAGGAAAGGAAAGGAAATACTCGGTAGAGTTTGAGGATAGGGGATAGTTCTGTTGAGTTTCAGGATAAAGGAAATAACTCTGTTGAATGTGAAGATGAAGGGCATGGTTCTGATAAGTTAGGAAAAAAATGGAATAATTCTAAAAATGGGGAGGAAACAATAGCAAAAAAGATCTATTACAGAAAAAAGTATATTGAAGTAAAATAATGGAAACAATGCCGAAGGAAAACATTTAATTGAGGGAAAAGAGCAAATGCAAAACAAGTTCCGATTATTGTTACACCACTGCCCTCTCCTGTCAGTACAACAGTGCCCATCGCTATCGGTATTAAATATTTTTCTGGCCGTTAAAGGCGTTTAACTTAACGTTGAACAGTTGGCGATCTCAAAACTCAAAACTGTGTAATGACAAACTGTACTTTGATTGCCCGAAAAATGTTTTCCACTAAGAGCTGTGGGCAGTGTATCTTCCTACCCATTTCCGCCTTCCTTATTCTCACCTCCTCCACAATGGCTTCAGCCAAAATAGTTTCTTGACACATTCGAGTATCCACAGAATACTTAAGACGAGTGTGTCGAGAACCCAGAGGCTCAAGAATCCATTTTCCCTGAAACTGCTCAAAATCGCCCTCTAACTGCCTGAAGGAAATTTCTTGGCCCTGAACTTCTTCAAGTTCAAGTACAACCCGGGCATGAAGAACCATACAGAGGAGGCACTTGCATCCCTCCTGAAAAGTACACCGTGAATCGCTATTAGCCTTTAGAAATACATAGCATGGAGTTTATTTTAGTGTCAGTGATACTAATTCAGGTTTCAGCAACATGGACGATAACAGCTTATCAAATTAGTGTTAAGAAAAAACAGTTAATATTATTAACGTTTTCTAATGTTCATGTGCCAAAATAGCAGGCGCCAAAGTAGTGTTATTAATGCTTATTGTGATTCACGGTGTCATTTTATTGCAGATGTAAAAATCTTGATGCGTTTAACATATCTCCACATGGAGGAAATAAATAAATGTGCTTGGAATAGCGGAAAAAGGTTTAGAGTCAAGTTTGGGTTAAGGATAAAACTTAAAAACCAAGACTCTAACCTAACAAAATAACTTTGTGGTTCTGGCTCAGGCAGTTAAAACCCAACATGCATCAAATTCCTTCAGTGCACATAAGAATCAAAACTTTTAAGAACCGAGAACAAAGATAGAAAAATCCCATATGATTGCCAATACAGCTATTTGAGAGTAACTGCTCAGATGACGATAAACAGGATGAAAGCATCAAAAATCTCCAGGATTTGATTAGTCTTTAAATTTAACAGATTGCACAAACAAAGACCTATAAAAAGCCCTATTAATCCCGAAAGTGACAAGAACAGTCATTCTGGATTGACCAGTTAGCCTTGTGATTGAGATTACAGCATGCATCACTATTGGTGTTAACAATTTTGTTGTTCTGTTTTTCTCTGTACACACTAGTCTCGTTTTTTATTGGTGCATCGCAATCAAAATGTAAGTGCCTTATGTTACGATTGGTCACTTCGAGACAAAAACCGGCATTTGCACAGGAACAAAAAAATAATTTGAGTGTCCAAAGAAAAAAAAAACATCAACAGGATCACGCTTTCTCAAAAACGTAACAGGCTTTGTAACGGTTTAACCACGTCGATTTTTTTTAACTTGACAAATGACACAACAGACTTTTTAGATTTTAATCAAGAAAGACAAACTGGACGACTACACAGCTGATTTGTTATCACTGAAAAGCAATAATCAGTACTTAGGAAGTACCAGAAGCAAAAACTAGCCTTGTATCAGTTGACAAACATTCCAGAGGCTCACAGCTTTAACTACTTTAAAAAAATTTGACTGCATTCAGTGGTCACCAGTTGTGAATAAAACTTATTCATTATTTGAGGTCAGAAAAACACAGAACAGAACCAGGAATAATGACCTTAAGTGGGGATTGTTAATGAAACTGATACATATTATGAAGGTAAAAAAAATACAGGAGTGAGCCGGGGTTATATATTGTATAGGAAATGATCGTATACCTGCAAGAGCCTCACTCGGTTCTGTTCCTTTGACAAAACTCGACTTGAGACAAGGTTGGGTACAAATCTGTCAAAACAAAGGACTTCCCTTTCAGTTCAACGACTACTCTAGAAAAACGGGCAACTGCCATTATATAATACAAGGAGATAGGCGGAGAGGGAGGAAGAGAATGAAGGGGAGGAAAGACGGATGGAAATACATAGTCGGAGGGGGAGAAGGGAGGCAGGGAGAGGAGGGAGAGATAGAAAAGGAGGGAGAGAGGAAAAGGGAGAGACATATATAGGATGAGGAAGAGCAGGGGAGACTGGGAGAGATTAAGCGAAGGAGAGAGAAAGGTAGGAACAATAACAAGTTGCAGCCACAAATTTAACCACCACATTACATAAAATGCTGTTGATAAAACTAATTGCTTTGTGTTATGTTGTGTTTCTTCCCTGTTCTTTTTTTCACGGACAATACAGATAGTTGATAGAAAACAATGGCGAGTTACTTACTCTGAAAGACGTTCATAGTCAGTCAGGATTTTCCAAACAGCTTCAGCCGAAGCTTGAATGGTGATGGATGCAGACACACGTCGATGCACACCTCCTGCTTCCTGTAAAGAAAAACAAACAAATAAACAAAAGAAAAAAAAAAAAACGAGTAACATTCAGCAATTTGGTACAATGAATACCAGAGCTTGAAACAACATCATCTCATACTACTTATCAAGCCCAATTACTGGTTTTGTAAAAATAATTTTAGTAAACTTAGTTAAAGCGGAGAACAACCGGCCCTTATATCAACATTGGTGTGGATGGCAAAATAGTTGAAAACTTGCCGACATAACTTACATTTAAGGAATTCGATCATACTAGTTTGCGACAGATGATACTTTTTACCATAAACAGAAAGTCAATGGAATGCAGGTTATGAGATGAGTAGCTTCTTACAGCTAAAAATCAGACTCATCATTTAGACCAAAAAACATATAAAACAAAGACGAGCAGTTGATGTTGAAAACACTTCCTCCAGACATCTCCTATGGATGTTAAAAATGTATGAAACAGTGTTAAATACTTTGCATTCAAACATAAAAATATTCATCAGTCTTCTGTAAGCCCTAGACTTTTTTTTCTGATACGGAAGTGATACATCCAGATAAATCAAACTCCAAAATTACATCTCAAAATCTTACAAGTAAATCATCGAGCCGTCTCAAATGGATTTCATCCGCTATACAAACTCTTCCCACACGACAAGAAGAACCGATTCCTCCAAATCTCGCGGGATCCACCACACTCCATTTA
Source organism: Zygnema cylindricum (assembly GCA_037447655.1). Lineage (NCBI taxonomy): Eukaryota > Viridiplantae > Streptophyta > Zygnematophyceae > Zygnematales > Zygnemataceae > Zygnema > Zygnema cylindricum. The sequence continues at coordinate 144,164 of JBBHKE010003155.1, read as the reverse complement.
TTACCAGCCAAGGAGCGAGAACTCTCCTCTTCCAAAAACCTTCCTCCCGCATTAACAACTGCAAGCTCATTTTCTTCACTGATTCTCCCATTTACATTATCTACAGTACCCGTGGATAACTCAAACTCAGGTACAGAAGTCCCCGTCCCAAGTTGTAATTCCCTTGTGGAACCAACACCGAGTCTCGAAAGAAGTGTCTTTATAAAACCCTTTTTACTCCTACCAGGTCCCGATCTATCATCAAAAAATTCAGGTGAGGTGTCACCAATTTGCTGCCATGATTTTTGTTCTGCCCTAATTGCGATAGCACGTAGATTCTTAGGCAAATCTGCCTTTATGATTCGCTCTAAAAAGACAGTCGGTAATAGCAATTGAGGAGTCACGTTGACTTCATATTGAAGAAGAGTTGTCCTATCGCTGCAAAAACCGCAAACAGGAAATACTTGTGTCACTTCTAATGTTTCAAGAAAAGAGAGACTGATTGCTACATCAGACATGAAAAGAACCGCAACAGTTGATAAAAAATACAATAAGCGAGGTATTACAAATGCAATCAAAAGCATCGACAGGCCACATAAAAAGTGGCATAAATTAGAAACTATACTGTCCCATTCACATATAGAATGAATCCTTTTGCAGCAAACTCTAAATTGAGAGTTGAGTATGTTATGCATCTGGCTTTGATCACAACTACACCACCGATTGCCATTAGAGTTCGTTAATATTTGCGTTAACACTTTATTACAACTGACTACTTTAAATTATGTTTTGGCCAGTGGCTCATCATGGGCCACTTAACTAAACAGTGTTATTAACACCAATTCATGACTTTGGGTCAAAAATAGTGATGAACTCTAATAGCGATGGGCATGTACTCACCCATCCTCAGGCTTCAAAGTCCATTTCCCAGTATACTGTTTGAAATCTCCATCAATCATCTCAAATCGAAGCTCTTTGCCATCGGACTGTTCACAAACACATTAGAGCTGGTATCAATTACACTCATCAAGGAAAGCAAAAACAAAATCCCCATAAACATTTCCACAAGTTTTCGATTTCTGCCAGAAAATTAGGATAATCATTATGCAGTTTGCCTGTGATCAACAACTAAGCCAAAAAAAACAATATGAAAACTATTTTTTGTTGCGTCCATAAAAAAGGTCAGGCTTCTATAATTTTCCAAAAAATTACAGTGTAAAGGCAAAAAGTTTTAAGGATCAATTCAGATTTCGTAAAATTGGAGTTGAAACAAGATTTTGAATTAACACAAGATTATTCCAGCAAGATTAAAATTCAGTTACTCTACAATTATTACCCACCATCTCTAGCTGAATATATTTCACTGTCATTCCTGATTGAAACATAGAAACCGCGGTAAAATAAATAATGCTCGTACTCTACTGCTACACCATACTATATCGAAACTAACCATTTTAAATGATGTGCCAAGGTTTAACTCCTTGTCTCCAAGATCTTGATGGACTAAAATGCTGCAAATTCAGATAACAGTCGTCCCACTTCAAGTTTTCATGCTTCCCATGCTTCCCATGATTGTCTTGACCTTAAAGCAATACATAGACGCAGATGTCCAAACTTCAAGCACAAGCATTGTGTTTCCCATGATTCCCCTCGACCTCCAAGTAATGCATAGAGGCAGTGAGTTTTCAAAGCTCACCGTTTGTGGAACTTCCTGCAGATCAAGCACCACTTTCGCTTCTATCTGCCAATAAAGGGCTTGTTGCATTCCCTGCTGCAATAGCCACACTCGGTCTGGAAATGGACAGGGAATGCGCTCACTGCATTTGACAGACAAATATATGAGTTCTATAAAGTTCTATAATGTTCTGTGAAGTTTTATAAAATTTTATAAAATGTCACAAAGTTCTACAAAGTTCTGTAAGGTTTTATAAAATTATAAAAAGTTATGCAAAGGTCTTTAGGGTTCTTGCAGTACAATTTCACAGAATTAAATTGAGTTACCGGACAAAATGCAACGAGAATGCTACTGCTAAATCACCAGATGCAGAATAAAAGATAGCAATGGTAACATATAGTTCAAGTGATGCACTGACACTGATACCGTCAAATGAATGAATGAAAAGCCACGTGGCTTGTGCTCATTTGATCAGAAACTAAAACAGGTTAAAACATAGTGTGGCATTATTTTCTTGATAAACAAAAGGTTTCTGAATTTCTTTGCCTCCCTTGGTGCAAGAGACGAACAAAAAAGTGGTATTGGAGGATGAGAGCAAATAAACACATTTTGATAAGAGAAGAATTTCAAAATAAGCCGATCAAAGAAAGGGGAACGTCTAACGGATAAGGTCGAGTGAATTCAAGCAAGTTTACCTCCGTACTAAATTGGGTATGAACTCAGCAAGTTTCTCATAATCTGTAAGCACCTCCCATACCCTCTCCAAACTTGCTCCAATAACAATCGCAGCCGATATCTTTCGATCACGCCAAGACAGGACCTCGACAGAACACTCGACAATTCTTTTATTCTCTTCTTCCAAAAGTCTTTCCATGTCCTGCTCATTCGCAAACCCATATGTCTCTTCTGACACAAATACATCTTCATTGATGGTACTTGTTTTCTCCCTCTCTTTGTCTATGTTTGACCCATTTCCTTCTAGAGGACCACTTCGATTATCTGTTTCTCTATCGATCACTGGAGGTACAATGTTGTTGATGCCATTCTTGTTTACATTTCTATTAAAGTTCCCAAACCTTTTGGAGACTTCTTCCTTCCTAAAACTGTTCTCAACTTTTCCGACATACTTCCTTCTACTGACGCCTCCTTTACTGTCGACCTGTCCATTGTCTTCTTCATTGATCTTAGCCCAAATTTTGGTGGCATTGCGGTTAGGAAAAACGTATCCTGTGCTACCCCTTTTCCGACTCCTACCATCATCTATTGCTTGTAGAAAACTTTTTTCCCTTACTTGAAATACACCTTGGCTTAACCATGTCTGTGAAAGTCCATTTGAGTGTGAAAACTCACTCTGTAGTTGTGCTGAAAGAGAAATTTGAGGAGTGACTTTCTTTCCGAGAACAAAAATAAATAAATTAGGGATAAATCTGACAGCAGTACTATCACTTACCAATAGTTGGTCCGAAAAAAAGTTCTTAGGGGAAGAGGAAGGTGAAACAGAGAGGCCAATATGAACACTTAGTGTTGGTAGCATATGTCTGCAAATATAGGTTTAGGGTTAAGAATCATAACAAGCTTTCGGTGGTTAAAAAGAAATGACCTTCGAGAAAAAAAAAAAAGGAGCCAGACACAACAGTGAATTTGCTTTTTGATAAGGGAATTTGAACCTCACATTAACAAATTCAGTTAATTTTGTGTAACTTCACAACATTTTTTGCTTAACAAGATAAAGATCCATTAACAGCTTTACACTAAACTAGCTTTTTTAGGGTTACTAGTCTTTAATCTTTAAAACTAACTTTGAAACTAGCCTTGAAAGTAAATTTGAAACAGCCAATTTTGTAGGTAATTGAGAACCACAGTAATAACCACTTTGCATCACGTTTTCTAGCTCAAACAAATACTACAAATTTCTCTCCTTCTTCTTACTCGCACCCTGTATAATGTTCTCTTTTGTCGTAAAATGTGAAGCTTCACTGGAAATTAGGTCTAACTCGTACTCTATCCAAATCAAATTCACTCCAGTGTCTTAGTTGGACACTGAAATATTTTTTTTCAGTAAAACCACCCTTGTAAATACAATTTCTGTTTCCCTCACCTTCTAGATTTTTCCTAAAATTTCTTAGGGTTCTATAGTGAATGCCAGAAGTACAGTTCAGTACAGTACTGGTGACTCTTGATTAAAAAGAGCTCAGATTTTTTAAGCAGCTACAGTACTTTGGCTGTTTACTAGAAAAGAGTAAATGTCAAAGTACAGTTATTGGTTACTCAAGTCAAGAAAGGTCTCTCAATTCTTCACATAATTAAATAATTTCTATTTGGTTAAAAAGAAATCCTATTTGGCTAAATAGTACTAGCAGAATTTCTATATTCAGCTGTTACTACACAGCTGCTATACAATTTGACCTAAGGACAGAGTGTGAGAAACAACCGCACTAAAAGCCGCACTTAAAGTCGCACTAAAAATCTGGAAAAAGAAACGTAATTCTTTGGCAGGGAAATCACTACAGTATAAAAATTGCGCATGACGCTAATGACCGTACGCTCATTCTAGCAAGATAAATATGTACATTCTACGTATTTGAGTACATCATATGATGTTCAGATCAGCATTATAGACGGGGAACTCTTCACAAAAAACTTCAAGGTTGAAATGGAATCGTCGATTGAAGGATTAAACACTATGGACGGTGGCGATACTTCTTTTTATTAGAATTGAATTTCAGTAAAAACAGAAATGACGGTCAGAATCTGTTCTAGTATTCTGGACAGCTGCATTGAGTGGGCCGCCAAAAGGGATGTTACGCTGACATCCTTCCTTTCTCACATAGCATCGATTATGTTACTGCAATCTTGGACGAGAATCACATGTCACACTTGGCGACCCCCTGCAGGTTTGCAGCTATCTATCCGTACAAGGGACGATCTGCAGAAATATCTTCCGTCACACAAGCCATGAAAATGAATCTTTTAGGAGTCCAGGATTGGAAGAGAGAGGATTTGGCCTTCAGCCATTGGATTGATTCTTTTCTTCATGAGCAAGGCCGGGCCCTTAATCTCCAAGCTGCAGTTTTCACTCGGCACACTGCACACTGCACTGACGCATTGTAACATTTAGTGCGTAAATACGGCATTCCTTTATAAAATATAGTGCGGAAATACCGTATTCCAAAGATAATTGGCAGGGGTTGGAACAGTTAAACTTTTTCCGTTTCTAACGCGCATGGCTTGCATGTGCCAAAGGCATGTATTTTTGTCATTTTATGCCGACGTACTGCCAGATTTTTCTTCGGAAGGTTGACCTCGAGCAATTTTTTTGAAGGGTTTTGTTGGTTAGAAGCTTTTTTGTTTGAGTTACCAGCCAATCACAAATGGAGTATCCTGTCCCTCTCACCGACAAAATAAGTACACAGCTCACCTCATCTCTATATCCACATTAGAAGGAAATGGAATCTGGACAAGTACACCGTGTATCGCTATTAGTGTTAAATGTTTTTTTCGCCACTTAAAACATCTTTTCTCCGTACACACTTGTCCGATTTTCAATTTGAGACCGCCAATCGGAAGCTGAGAATCTTACCTTTCAATCGCAATCGTCAGATCCACAATCGGACAAGTGTGTACGGAGGAAAGATGTTTTAAGTGGCGAAAAAAATATTAATACTCATAGCGATACACGGTTGAAAAAGATACTTCGAATGAATTACTAACCCTAAAAGCATCATTGTTTCTCGGCTACAATTGTCACGTCTCTTTTTCTTCACATATTATGACTCCTTGTTCCTTCACTCCCTACCTTGGAAATGGCTGTCCATCTGACGTCACCAAATACCAAAAACATTTGTTTAATCACAAATCAGATTCGTTTAAACACCGATCAGGCTCGTTTAAACACAGATCAGGTTCGTTTAAACACAGATCAGGTCCGTTTAAACACAAAATACATTCATTTAAATTCTCTAATATCGATTTTCCCGTTACGACTAACCATTTTTCACCGACTCTTTCGTCTTCATTCCTTCAACTCTTTCAAATATGCAGTAATTTAACTCTTCAACAAAAAACCACAGCAATTAAAAGAATAAATATTTTAAGATGGAATGTGAGAGACCTTGTAACTGCAGAAAAAGTCTCTCCTTCTTCTTCTCAGCCTCATCCAAAGACTGTTTGGACTTTTGCATATGGTGCGAATATGAGCAAGGAAGTGTTGAAAAGAAGGGGAGTCCAAGCTTTGCAATCTTTTCCAGCAGAACTTCCTTCTCATAAACTCGTTTTTAATCACCGAGGAGGTAATAAATTGTGGGTCCTTTAAACCCTTGAAAACCCTTAAAAACCTTTAAAAACCCTCAAAAATCTTCAAAAACCCGAAGACAATCCCATAAGGACTAAATACCCTAAAAATCCTAGAAATCTTGAAAAAACCCTAGAACAGGCCTAAAAACCTAAAAAATCTAAAAAAAATTATTCACAAGTACTCCTGCTGTGGTTTTTTGTTTATAACGCTATTTTTTGCCATTTTTTTTTTTTTTAAATAGGAAATTAGGTCAATTTGGAAATGGAAAAACGCCAATGTACAGTTGTTTTTCAAAGTAATCATGGAAGCTTTTCGGAATTGCTATGATCATATACTAAATTCACAACACATTTTTTTTTACAATGACAGCAATCCTGAACAGTTAATTTGTTTCCATTGCATTTATCAGAAATTTCATCTACCACATTGTTTAATATATTGAATAAAAGAGTTATTTTCAGGCGAATTCTTTTTTATTCACTTTCAAATTATTTGCTTCATCGGCTTCTCTGAAAAATGTTTGATATCAATATTCATGTTCTAATTTTTTAGAGGCATTAACTACTAGGAGCTATATATTTTTTGATTTTTTTTTTTAAATTATGGGCAAAGTAAAATATGCATATCCTTGTTATACATTCTAAATTATCTTTTGTTTTTCTGGTGTTTCGTTCATTTGCAGAATTTAGAAAATATAACACTTTTAGTTATCTTTTGTTTTTTTTGTCTTTTGTTCATTTGCAGGCTTCGGCAATATAATTCGCCATGAAGAAGAATCTACTGAACTACATGTCCACGGTGTGGTTCTTGAAATACGGAACGAAGACATGAATCGGCTCAAACAGTTTGAAGTTGGTTACAAAACAACGGATGTTGCTGTAAACTCCCATCCCAAAGCAGAAGTCAAATTAACTTGTAATGCCATTTATCATGTAGTTTTGGCTGGTCTTTTTCCTTACAGAAGTAGATTTTAATAATCGCGTGTCTAGGTAAGGATAACATTTAGATGCTGGTTATTATAAACATTGATATATTTCATATTTGCTATATACCCTCACAGAGATAAAAAAGTTTGGAGGCTTCTGAATAACACAACAAGGCAAGTGATAATTAGTCAGGGAAAAACACTTGTCACTGTCCCTTTAATAGTTCGGTTTCAATTTTTTTAATTTCAAACCAACTACAACTGTTACTATAATTTTTTGAAAGAGCCTTGCGACTTTCGAAATTGGTGAAAAGATTCAGCCTCAAATACAGAGTTGAAAACTAAACTTTTTTTTTTGGGTGTTTGGTTTTCATAACTCCTCAATGTGGGGTTCCTGTTTGGGATCCTTTTTCTTTGGTGCAGGTGAGAACGTATGATGGAAAAATTATTGAAGCCATGGTTTTTGTGTCTCATGAAGGAATGCTTCTTCGCCAAAGTCTTCCACCAGCTTCACGTTACCTAAAAATTCTAAAGGTGAGTCCATTTCAATCTGTGTTGTTTCCATTCTAATTTGTTTTACAACTATCAAAAGTGGACAAAGGGTGGAGTTTGCCGTCAGCTTTTGTCAGAGTGAGAAGCATTTCAGGTGACCACATATTCCTGTTTTGTATTAAGTTTTGCCCCTTAAATCACAAATTCTTTAGAGTTATTAATGACTGAAGCACTAACTTTTCCTCTGAATAAACTATTCCTCTGAATAAAACCACTCCTTTGATTCAACTATTCCTCTCAATTAACTTTTCCTCTAAACAAACTAATCCTCTGTATTTGAAGGATGATTATCGTGAGTGATGCCTGCCTTCCAGGACGCTGCTTTATTTTGGCAGCTTGATAACAAATATGCGACCTGGCTCAATAACCATGAGTCTGTCCGTACAGATCAACTCGGGCCTCCATATTTTGCGACAAGAAATGCATATATGGCGAAAGTAGTGGTTGGTAGCTTCGCCTTAGTGTCACTCATAGCAATAGCACTGCATGCAAAATTATCAATATAGGTTACAATAATTCAACTTGATACTTGTCTTCGATTCTGCATGGACTACAGTAAGGCAATAGTTAAATTAACAGATGTGAGTTGCACCATTTTGTTCATTGCTTATTTAGAAACTTGTAGAGAGCTCAAAAATGACACTTCGATAGGTTATGTCATTCCATTCATGTAGTCACAATTTGTAGATTGGTTAAAAATAGTTACCGGTTTTATAAGATTGTTTACATAATTATCTTTTTTTACAAATGTTTTGTTACACAGTTGTCATTTTGTGAGACTATCTCTTTGTAATAGAACCGTGGTAAAGCTAATTGAACTAACCTGTTTATGTGGAGATTTCTCAAATCTGATTTTGAATTAGCACTAACATGTTGCATGCCATGTTTTCATCGGTGTTTTATTGAAGTACTTGGACTAAGCAATTGCCACGTCCTGAGTTGATTGGACTCCCAATTCGATATTGTAAGATGTCATGTTACATTTACCCACACTCCGTTTCGTTCTTACATATTTATCACAGAATTATCGCATATCAAATAATATGGGAAGAAAGGGATAGGAAAACGGAAGGGGAGGGATGCAGGCTTGAGAAGGAGCATGCAACAGGAAATTAGATAACACTTGGCTAGGCGGGAGGGCAAGAGATTTAAGCATATACTACTCAAATGAATATTGCTTTTCCCTTTTCCACTTCTCATTCGGCTTGAAAAATTATTGGTTTATTAATGTGCTTACCTGTGCTATTTCCCGTTTTCATCCCCCCCCCCCTTTTTTTATTTCAGGAAAATTCAGGGTTTTACAAATTATCAACATATTCGAAAATAAAAAGAAATTCTCACCACTTGCAATTGCAGCTGTTTGCAAGTTTCCATGGAGAGTAACAGTATATCTCCTTCACAGAAACAGCGCAGAACTCTGTTACATCATCTAATAACCAATTTGTTACCCTATGACATTTCATCAACAGGCAGATATATTTCCAAATCAACGATTTTCTCAAACCAAATTATAAACAAAAAATCTAGAGTAACATACATCATATTCAACCCGAAATAAACATACCTCATGACACAGACAAACCCATAATGGCAAATATCAAGGAATGCATTAATCATGTTCATAGAGGACAATGTACAAAAGGCTATGATATTGCTAAAACTAAGATATATAACAGTTAAATCTACTGAATCTGATACATTTAGGAATTCATCACGTTTTGCAAATAGAACGCGCGTAGGTCTCTAATTTTTGTACAGTCACATTACACAGCTGGTGATACGAAGAGTTTCCGGTAGTGTTTTCAGGCTATTAGTACTCCTAGACCAAAAACCCGTTTTTGGGGCAAGCCTAGCACATGACTAGACAACCAACTCCAGCTAGCAGATCGGGAACAGAAATTCAATTGGGCATATACATTCAGCTTGACGATCCGCTTCTACACCACTAGAGAGGATTCACAAAACGAAGTTCTGAGTTGAGAACAGTATCCTTCTCTGTGCGTACTTTCCACACCCTGTATAATCCAAAAAGAACAACACAGAATAAATTAAAAAGCCAGCTACAATAAGAGAACACAAATGGAGCCATAAAAAGAACAGCAATATTATAGAGAGCAGAAGAAATTAGGAAATATTTCGAACAAGAAAGGCCCGCCATCTTCAGAAATCAGGGCAGGTGAGTACGTTCGAAAGTTCTTGCAAGGACTTAAATTGTTCTGCCCTTGGAAACACGGACACAACAGAGTGTTGGCCTTGCAAAAATAATAAAAACATTAAAAAACGAAGATAAAACAGAAGAATTAGAATTAGAAGAAAACAGCAAAAGCCTAACGAAACAAAGAACATCTGGACACATACCTGAGCATACTTCGCGCTGAGAGGTGCAAAACAGACGAAACGATAAAAAAATCACCATACAGGGGTGATTACATTGCGACACAAATTTGAATGACGATATTGCTACCTGTAACATGAGAAAGAACTTCTGGTAATAAGGCATTGAGCAAACAAACAAATAACACTGGTTATCTAGGTCAGCGAAGATATGCATAGTTCAAACCTCTAACAAACACTGACAAAATTCACTCTAACGAACCACAACTCTCCTGTCATCAGATGCCAGCAGAAAAATAAAACCGATGGTCAGAAACATGTTGTCATCCTCCGACACAGGAACAGCACATAAAAGCTGAAGCTGCTGTAAAGACGACATCTGTCTATGAAGGTTAACTAAGAAGGAAGAGGTAATGTCCTCAACCTTCACTCTTCCTTCAAATTTAACATCTTCGAAAACAAAAATAAATCACCAACTTCTTAGTCAAAAGCTTTACATCGCATGGTTTGACTGGAAACCAGTCTGAAAAGAGAACCTTTAGAGACTTCCCAGTCAAAAGATCACCTAAATTATGGCTCCGCGATCGATCTATTATCCAGAAAAGGCCCATGCAGACACAGCTCAACACCAATACAATAGACAACAACAGGTATCTCAGCATAAAGGACAACAAACCAGACATCATCAGCTCAGACATCCAAGGAAGAGCCGCATCAGCTCTCAAGCCTGGCAAGGCGAAAGCTCTCGGTTGGCCAACTGCGAATGTTTTGAGAAACAAGCCATTGCATTTCTCATCATAGCTGACAATGCTAAACGCTAAACCAAAATGAGTGGTTGTGGTCTTCAACATCCTCCATGCAGGGGGACCTTCACATGCACTTAATTACACTAATAGCCACCAAGCCTAACAAGAGACAATCATGTAAAGGTCAACACCGGATGCAGCCAGGAAAAAATAAAAATAAACATCGTCATAAAATCAGCTAGCCTGATGAATTCACCATTTAGAATCCTACGGCGTACCTTTCAAAATTCAACATGCCAAAGCCACCAGGTCATTAACCGGAGTTCACATTGCAGGTCCTCAGGCTCTAAGATGAGCTTTCCACATAGACCGTCGAATGTTTAGGAGGAGCATTGCAGAAAAAGAAAATGGCTGCAAGAAACACTTCCATCTCGCCATCTCGCCATCTCGCAAGGACTGAAACAAATCATCAGATTATAGCCACCAGATGGTGGACTGAAGGAAAAGGCAAACGGCGCTCATTTTCTTTAGCCCTACTGGAAAGGCGGCCCCTTCTCCCAAATATTTTGCTAATCCATAGAAACAAATAGTATACATTTCAACAGAAGTTACAAAGGTTTATAGGTTCATGGTGGTGGGGATTTTGTCGAAGTGGGGATATGCTCGTACGGCCGAGATTTTAGAGCCTACTTACCGTACGTCCTCCCAAGTTCCAGATGGTCCGGAGCTTTCTCGGACGTTCGGCATAAACTTTCATAATTCCTTATTGGTCAGTTTGTAGGTTTGGCACAAGTTCTATGCGTGTTTTATTCAGGCATAAAATTCACCATACGTAAAAGGTTATAAAGTGGGACGGCGCGAATTAGCTCAGTAATCTTTAAAGGCTCGGAAGAGATCAAGACTTAGGTGCGGAATGCCAGTACTGTACGGAACTCGTCATCCGGTAACGCTGCAGTAAAGTTCACCGTGAATTCCCATAAGCGTGAAGTGTTATATAGCGTGGGGCTTAATTCAGAATTATTATGAGCACAATCCAATGGGCACCATGAGGCACGATATTTCTAGAAAATGCAAACAACGGACAGCATTTCATGAGTTCATAACTTCATATATGTTTGGAACCCCCTGTTCATGTGCAGATGCACAAAGTTTTGTAACTCCCAAACGGGAAAATCGAGCCGAAAATAACAAACAGTTAAAATCTGAGTTGTAGGTGATACTAACCATTCAGACATTTTAAGAGTCAAACCATGTGAAATGTTAATCATTTGCTTGATCCCTGTTAAGAATCTTAGAAGACATTTATACCATCCCTCACGAAAGCAGTTTGTAGAATGTGGCAAATATTCAAGAACGACAAGAAATGCAACGTAAATGTTGGTACGACTGACCCATTCCAAATGAAAACCAAGCGACTATAATTTTTATTCAAACCCTTATAAAAAATTATCCGCAACAGGCGCTGTATTACCTTTTCGTATGTACTAGCTTTAGATTTTGTTAAATGCAATTGGTTTCCAAAAAGCGTCCTATTATACAAAAGCTTCCTATGCTTCCTATGCTTCCTATGTTTCCTGCTTCCTGCCTCCTATGATTCTTGTGCTTCCTATACGTCCTTCTTATGCTTCCTATAAAACTTTTTTCTCCCAAAAAAGCGACAAACAATAAAACTGGTTTCCAGACAACAACAACAAGCGACAACACATGTTGCAATCACTTGCTTAATGTCACTTCTGAACTATCGATCATCTTGAGACTCAAAGACCCACTTCTAAAAGGACGAATCAATTCAAGTTCAAGCTGTAAACTTCTGAAAACACGTTGCAAAACTTCTTCCTGCTTTTTTGCATCCATGACCTTTTCTTCCTGAATCTCCAAAACAGCCCTTCTCTCTGCGAGAATCCGGACCCTCATATTCTCTGTTGGGCCCACATTTAGAAGATCCCTTACCTGCAAATATTGAACAGATCATAAGACAATCGTACATATTAGCCTTAACATGCCATGAAATCCAACAATCACAAAATCCTTAACCAACCCAAAACATTGCCACTTTGGCTTTTTATTTATGATAAATTACACGTCTTCAACCAAGTCATATCTGTTACTACAAAATAGTGTGAAGTGGACCTAGTCTAGAATTATTTTACCGATATCAGTGTGGGTTGGCAATGGCATTGCAATTTTAAACTTCACCACTCACAGCTATTTGTGTGGTCCACGTTAGCTGAACTCTACTAAACGATTATACCAGGAAATTCTTGTTTAGCATAAAACACAACAAAGGAGAGAATCCACTCCAAGAGAATTGCGTGAATAATAGTGTGGATAAGCAAAGTCAAATCAATTCAAACTCGCCAACCCACACTAACAGTGGAAAGCAACGCAGTTAACTCAACGCACACTAATAGTGGCAAGCAGTGCTGTTAACGAAACTCACACTATTAGTTGTAAGCAGTGCTGTTAACTCTTAATATAATAAGCAGTGTTATTAACGAAACTCACACTAATAGTGTAAAGAATGGTGTACTGACCCTTTTCTCAGCAGTTCCGACAATTGCCAAAGTTTCAGCTGTTGCAGAAACTCCGTAATCCAATCGGCTTCTTAGACACGGAGCCGCTGCGAGATTCCAATTGGGCAAACCTACATGACGAGCCACAGCCTGAAAAAAAAAGCAGAACAAAAGGAAAAAAAATAAAAAACAGAAAAGTGGGAGGAAAATCCAGAGCAGGGAAAAAAAATAAATAAAAAACAGAAAAGACTAGAGCAGAGGAAGTTATCCCACAACACCGGAACCATTTCAATCTCATGTGTCACAACAGACTTCATCAACAAAACAGAAATCCAAATACCACAAAAAATATAGAAAAAAGCAAATACAACAAAAAACCTGAGGCATGCACCAATCTGAGGCCAGAACCACTTCACTTTTCTGCATTATAAAGCCGTTCACATGCAAAAAACAAAAAACACCTAAAAAAAAGAAAAAGTAAAAAAAAAGAAAAAGTAAAAACGAGAAAACGCTGAGGCAAGAAACAGGCCAATGGCTTGTAAGGATTTTTGGAAATTATAAACTCTTACTCGCACTGCAGCTTTTGGAAGGGTCGCAAGTGGACTCGCTACTTGAAAATTTAAAGCCGCCAAAAGACCGAGACGTGACGGATCTCTCAGATCGTCCGCATTGGTGCCATTAAAAAGCACCAAATCTACACACACCACTTGGCAGTCTCTCAGTCACCTGTTCCCCGCCACTTGGCAGTCACTCAGGTGCCTATTCTTGTCCCTACTTTGTCCCCATATTCTGGTAACTTGATTCCATTATTAACATCATGCAAATTTTAATTAAGAATGAGAAAATGACACCAGGTTTTACATCTTTTATTCGAATGCTGCTGAGTAATATGCATAGCTAAACTCGCATTTCACTAGGTGGAATCTGAGTCAAAAGAGAGTAATATGTCTTCAATTTCTGCAATTTAGGACTATGATAAAGTCACTTAACTCTACTACACCGTTCACCGTTACTATAGTTGAAGAACCGATAGTAATGATAGTATGGATAAAGATAAAATCTGAATTAACAGCGAATAACTGTCATTTTCTGCACTTTAGAAGCATGAAATTTTTTTTTCTCCACATTTTTCTCCGTCTTAGCCCCATGACTCTGTTGTATTCCTCACCATAATTAGAGTAGAGAGACTGAAGTATGGAAATGATTAGGAGAGTACCTGAAGAGTCATTTGTGTGTTCTAATGTTTTTTTTGCTACAGATTGAAGAGTTGAATATAGAGTTGATTTGCAATAAAAGCAACTTTGTCCCTCGTTGGCAACATACTCTTCCACTTCACCCTCTGTTGTTTCCACCTGTGTATAAGAAATAAAACCCAAAAATAAGCCATGTTTCACATCAAAACAGGAGATAAAACCATTTTTTTTTAAATTATTTTCCCCCGTGGTGTTTGAGATCCATACTAAAACACAGGCAATTCACGGTTAAACAGTTAAACTAGTTCATATTCTGATGACTTGACAGTCAAAAGTCAAAGTTTCTGAAGATGAAGAGCAAAATGATGTGTATTTGTAAGGAAGTGATGTAAAAATAAGAAGCCAAAACGATGAATGTTTGTAAGGAAGTGGAAAATGAAAAAACTGCAGGAATGGAAAATAAGAAGAATCTTAATTAACTGGTCACAGGAGAAATCCTACTTCCAAAAGGCGAACACCAATAGAAGACGCGACAATACGAGCTGTTTCCAGTTGAACCAATGGGAGGGCAGCACTTATTCCGATGCAAGCAAATGTGGCGCCATTATGAGGAAATGCCTTATGCACCTGATAAATGTAGAAAAAAAGGCATAAAATGACAAAAAAAAAAAAAAAAAAAAAAGGAGGGGGAGGATGGGAGAGAGAGAGAGGGAGGGGGGGGGAAGAGAAGAGGGAGAGGGAGACGGAGAGGGAGAGGGAGTTGGAGGGGGAGACTTCAGTTACACCTCCATGAAGAGTCAAAGGGAAAGAGACAGAGAAGCTTTGAGACATTAGAAGAAAAAGTGCATCTGAATCCAGAGTTCGAACAAAATTAACCATTTTTGCCAGAAAAAAAATTATACGTCAATGATACCAAAAACCTCACAATATTCTCCCATAATCAGATGCCAAATCCTTTAAAAACATGAGAATACAAAATGAAAGATGACAGACGAAGCCTAAAGGGAAGGGTACTTACTAAATAAGCCACTAAGGAGGAGTCCACTCCCCCAGAAAATGCAATTATGTTGATTCCACCCGATGTCCCTAATGCTTGTGTCTCCTACAAGACCAAAAAATGCTAAAAGTTTGCTTAAAATTGTTGACATTTTAGCCTTGCCAAAGTGCCCCTATAAAATTCCTTGCATAGTACCATATAATTGTATGGCTAAGAAGCAAATTATTACCATAATTTATGCTGCTCACGACAATGTCGCAAAACGCAAACCTTAAAATTTCCAAAATTCCAACTTTGAACATAAAAACTAGAAAACTAGAATTACTTTGAAATGTTACACTATAAACTTCAAAGTTTCAACAGTAAAATCCTGATATGCTTAACATTAGAATTTGAAGCAAAAAAAAAGACAATATGAGATTCGAACTTTAAACATCAAATTTAACCTTCAACTTCCAAACTTTCATCCGTGGAAGTTAGCACCAGATTTCAAGCTTTAGTCATGATATTGAAGGTGAAATTGATCCTTACTGCTTTAATTTTACTACGTAAGTCTTGATGTTTAACATTCCAACCGCTGAAAATCAGCACTATAAGAGGTGACAATTGGGATTTGAAATTGGTTATTTTTTAACATCAGTGTTTAAATTCTGAAATTTAAACAGAGCTAGAAAAGTTTTGGACATGAAAAAAATAAAATCAGAAACTTCAAATGTTGATGTCCAACATAAAAGTGTATAGGGCCAGAAAATGCTTGAACTGACAATCGTGGAGGAGAAATAGACTGCAAAGACTTATGGCTGGAAGACGTGTGGATCACTGTTTCACTACAGTGTGCCTAATTTAAGAATGCCAATGTGTAGAAAAATAAGCCCTGATTATCATAACGGCATTTACATTAATCCTTAGCAAAAGATGATCCTGTAGAAGCTATCCCCACCCCCCACCTTTTTTTATTTAAGTTTTACTTAGCACGTAGTTCCTTAAAAAAATAATAAAAAAAGGAATAAAGCAACAAACCTAAAAAATGCTTTCTAAAAAGATGGTCACGTTTGCCCTAAGTATAGCAGCATTTCAGCTTATACTCACATAAATCAGCTTTGCCAGCAATTCCTCACATTCACTGCTGTTCCCAGGAATGCTTTCGGTAACTGTTTGGCTATCTCTAAAAGCAACTTTCCAGCCGTCAACCATGGCTTCCCTGCTTGGCAATTTCACAACCTCTCCAGAAACTAATTCACTCAACGATCCTCTTGGCAAAAAGTCATCTAGACTTTGAATCCTTATTGTCCGCCTTCCTTGATCAAAATTTCCCGAAAATAATCCAGTTTTCGGAAAAGAGTTACCATTTCTATCCAGGAAAGAACAGGAAGACAAAAAGGAGGTGGAAGAGCAGCTTAGAGACGTAGAGAAAGATTGCAATGGATGCTGAAATGAGGAGTAGAGCGATGATTCAGAAATCATGGTTCCCGAAGAGAGTTGGTTTCCTAAAAAAATCGGATGTAACGAAAAAGGCAGGGAAGATGATATAGACGCCATGGCGCCTGTGAATAAAGAAATAGAAGAATCGGCAGCTATCACATGGTCTAATTCTCACCTATCAGAATATCTCACTTGAGGCTATTTTGCTCTAATTCTGTAACAAAGTTTGAATGGTCGTGTTGAATTTTGCAAAAAATGAAACAGAAACTTTCAGGCTCAAGTATCGTTTCCCTTTCTCATCTTGAAAGTCTTCTACTGTTACTTTGGTATCAGAAGTCAAAGACAAAGTCAAAAGTAAACTGTCTAATTCCAAGTGTAGGATGACAGTTTCTCACGGTAAGGTTTAGGATTCTATGGCAATTCACTTGTCTTCTCCTTTAGCCTTCCTGCAGCCATGGTGTTCTGTTGGAGGAAAGGAGAGGAAAGGACTGCAGAAGGCTTATTTGCCGGGAAGGTTCAAGCAGGCGCCATGGATGGGAGGGAAGCCTTTTACAGCGTCTCCTCCTGCTCTTCTCATTCGGGCGAATCGCAAAGCGAGTATGGTGGAAGACGGGGAAGGGGGTAGGGGGAAGGAGAAGGAAACGGCTAGGGCTGAGAGAAAAGATTCAGGTGTTGCGTATGGCGATGGGAAATCAAAGACAAGTGAGGCTGTTGACCCCGTGGGCATTCTCAAAGATTATCCGATTGCAAAGCCATTTGCGAGAAAATTGAGAGAAAGGTAAGTTTGAATGGGGCCAAAGGAAGCAGAGATGCCATAACAGAGGCCAATTTGTCGCAATGGTTGAATAGTAATTTTAATAATTGATTTTTTTTGACATATTGTAAAAACTTGGCCAAGTATTGCTGAGGACATGGCAAGTTCCGGGAAACTCTTCGCACATTTCGAAAGTTTTGGATGTTTTGATTTTATTTGAGAGTTGTGATACTCATACGACTTATATTTTTTTGTTTATTAGACTCGTATACATTGTCGTAATACGTGTTGCGAGTAACTAAAATTGTTCTTGAATCCTTTTTTCATTATTAGGCGTGATTGTTAGTATTATATTTATTATTATTATTATTAGATGTGTGGGATGCATGCATTCTTGATTGGGCTCAAATTTCAACCTATCAGCATCATCGTATTTCTGGCTGCGACACTTTCCAATTTGCTGAAGTTGTTAAAAAAGAAAAAAAACAAAAAGTCATCAAATTGAATGATGTTTAATTTGGAATATTTGTTGTTTTATGATAGTGTGAAAACTCACTATAACAAGGTTTCACCAGTCTCATATGTGAATAGATTCCTTAGATTGAATGCAAACCATATGTTTACGGCTAAATCTACAGCAAGCAAAAAGTCACCAAATTGAATGACGTTTAATTGGATCATTTGCTTTTATATGATATTGTGAAAGCTTAATGTAACAAGCGTTCACCAATCCCATTTGTGAATGGATTCCTAAGATCGAATGCAAACCACTCACATCAAAGTGAACAGACAACCTTTCGTTAGCGATTTCATTAAGTGTGTAATTTTTGTTCGGAAGAAGCAATTTTTTTTTTTCAGGTGGAAGAAGCTGAAGGATTTGAAGCAACAAATTGAAGAGGAAGATGAGAGTCTTCTCGAATTTGCCACTGCGTATGCTTTTTGACTCAGACCCTTGTTGTGAACAAAATGTGATTTTTTTTTTCTTTTTTAAAGTTTAGAGTACCAGAGTAAGTTTGCATATAAAGTGAGTGATATTTAAGCTTGAAAAAGGAAGAGTTCATAGTGAAAATTAGAGTCTAAGGAGTGTAACTGAAACTTGCATCTCAGAAATTCTTAGGATGTCAAAGTATGTAGTCAATTTTATGCTTTTTTGCCTCCTGAGGTGTCAACACGTGGCATCATTCTGTTCATCCTGTTAAAGTCAATGGTACTAAATTCGGTTATGTCCTTATTTTTTAATTCAAAACCATAAGATAATGCAAATATACCAATTAAAGGAGTGACAGGCCATGTCACTCAACCCTAGTTAGTATTGTTGGTTCCAATTGTTTTAATTATTCAATACATAATAATGTTAATATAATAATACAAAGATAATATAAACATACATACAAGTTTACATAATTATTTCGTTCTGGTTGTCAATGCAACATATATTATGTATATAAATACAGTGCAATAATAACATAATGTTACATACAGTACATACATACAAAGTATCATAATATAATGTTACATACATGCATAGTTACATGATTATTTTACTCTAAAAACTTTGTACTTTCAACATTTGCTGATGTGTTGCCTAGTGGCCTGCAGACATACAATCCTTGGATTACATCGTCACCCATATCATGGACTGGAATATTATGAGTGGGCTCCAGGTAAGTGGGAATAAATGTCTTTTCTTTTATTTGATTAGGATTTGAAAGTTATCACGGAGTGGAATATTTTGGGTTTGTTTTGGATGAGTGGGATTTGTGTTGGCGTACAAGTAGTAAATGCAAAAAGAAAAAAAAATAAGCTCAAAAGATATCACAGAATGGAATATTATGAGTGGGCTCCGGGTGAGTGTTTTGTGTTGGAATTAATGTACCTTTAAATTGATTTAAGGGCTTTTTTACGGTCTTCTTTTTGGGTTTTTTAAGGGATTAGAATTTATTACGGACTCCAATGCTATCACTAAGTCTATTTTATAACTTTCTAGTCAAAATAAAATAAGAATATTACCGCAATGCATGTATTTATTTGCCCATTGCTACCTGATCTATTCAACGGCGTTTCATCCAAAATAAAAGATGGGTGTTTTAAGCTACACGTGCGAATTAGTTTGCAAACGAAATGGTCTGAAAACGCCTAACAAATGACATTAAGTTTGCTTGCATTGTAAATAAACTTGCCTAAAAAAGTCCACACTAATTACTGTAAGCCATTATGAATATAATCCACAATAATTGCTGTAAACCGTTGTAATTCAACTTGCTTAATATTATCCACAGTAATTACAAGAAGTGACAGTCTCTCCATAACGCTCACTCCATAATACCGTGAGTCGTTTCATGAGGAAATTCTCTCAATGTCATGTTGCATGTTTTGTCAGAATTCCCCTTTTTCTTTTTCATAGTTTTCCTAATAATTGTTTTCCTTTCTCTCTCTCTTTTTTTCTCTCCCTCTCTCCCTCTTCCTCTCTCTCTCACCCTCCCTCTCTCTGTCTCTCTTTCCGCAGCTGCAAAATCTTGTGCCCTTGTCGGTGACTTCAATGGGTGGTCTCGAAAGTCAAATGTGGCAAAAGATAATTATTTAGGAAAAGACGGGTACGGCGTTTTTCGGATTTTTGTGGAAGACGAGCTTCGAGAAGGAGAAACTCGTGATCGTGATGATCAAGAATACAATTACGAAAAATCGACCGATTCAGGAGATCAAGATTTGGACTGGGAAGTAATTTATGACCAAAAACAGGAAGAATATTGGGATCCTGGAGAAGACACTTTTTTACATGAATATGTCGATCCCGAGGACGAAAATTGGTTCGAAGATAATGAAATTAATCAAAAAGGGGGCATGAGAAAGGATCCCAATTTCGATTGGAAAAAGGCAGCTATGGAAAAGAATGCCCATTTAGGTTGGGTAAATGGAAAGATGCATTATGAGATGGAGGGAAGAGTAAATGAAACGAAAGGACGGGAAGGAAAAGGGATAAAGGGAGAGGGAGATAAATCTCAGTTACCTCCCATTTGGTCTGAGGAAGGAGACCCGAAAAGATTTCAATTTATTGATGATCCTGTATGGAAAGAAAGGGTGATGAAAAAAGTTCCTTATGCTTATTGGATTGCTGAAAGGAAGGGGAGGGATGCTTGGGAGAAAAAGTACCGCACTCTGATTGGTCATGGATGTCGAATTCGAACTTATTTCACTACTCCAGAAGGACCTTTGGAAAGAATTTCAGCTTGGGCCACTTATGTACTGCCAGGTGGCATTTTCAGAAACCCTTGCTGTATTATTATTATTATTTTCTTCATTTTAAATCCCTTTTTCTTTATATTTTATTTTTTTCTCTTTTAGATCCTCTTTTCTTGAGAAATGTCTACTTACAAAACCTTGTCTTTTCTGGAGGCTGAACCACTTATTTTCTGCCCGGATGATTAGTACCCTTTTCTTGATTATTATTTTTATACAACTTTCTTTATTTGAGGAGGTCAAAATTATCGATTCTGTAATAAACTCTGAATCCACTTCTAATCATGACTTAGCCTGGAAGCAGTTAGGCGTTTTTTTTTGGTTACTTTTTAGCGAAGTTTTCTTGAATTTGCGGTAACAATAAGGACATTGACAAAAAAATTTACCGGAGTTAACAAAATTTTAGTGAGAATGCAGAAAAATTTGGCGGGAGTTTGCAAAATTTTGGCTGGAGTTTGCAAAATTTTAGTAGGAATGTGCCATTTTTGGTGTGGAACTCCCAAGAATTTTGATTGGGATTATAACTTTGGTGGGAAAACTTTTTATAGGAAGTAACAATTTTTTGGTGAGGATTTATAAAGTGTTAGTGAGAATGTACAGAAATTTGTTGAGAAGCTAAAACTTCTGGTAGAAATTTACAAAAATTCTGGAGGAATTAACAAAAAATTGGTTGGAATTTACAAAATTTTGGTGGATATTCACAAAAAAATAGTGGGTATTTTCAAAACATCGGTGGAAATTTGTAATATTTTGGTGGGAATAACAGATCCTATTAGTGGAAGACGGAGTTCTGTGTTCTGGGATCCTCCGTTAAACGAGAGGTACAGGTGGCGACATGAGAGCCCTCCTCGGCCGGAATCAGTTCTCATTTACGAGGCTCATGTGGGAATGAGTGGACAAAAAGGAGAAGTCACATCCTTTAACCACTTCACAGAAAAGGTATCTCTTTCTCTTTCTTTCGTTCCCTCTCCCTCTCTCGCTCTCTCTCTATCTCTTTCCCTCTCAGCCTCCTCGACCGGAGTCAGTTCTCATCTATGTAGCTCACAAGGGGCTGAGTGGACAAAAAGGAGAAGTCACATCCTTTAACCACTTCACAGACAAGGTCTCTTTCTCTCTCTCCCCCTCTCTTTTTCTCTCTCCCCCTCTCTCTTTCTCTCCCTTTCTCTCTCTCTCGCTGTCTCTATCCCTCTCAGCCTCTCCAGCTGGAGTCAGTTCTCAGCTATGAGGCTCACATGTAGATGAATGGACAAAAAGGAGAAGCTACATCCTTTAACCACTTCTCATACAAGGTCTCTCTCTCTCTCTCTCTCTCTCTCTCTCTCTCTCTCTCTCTCTCTCTCTTTGTTTCTCTCACTTTCTTTCTCTCACTCTCTCTCTCTCAGCCCTCCTGGCTGCAGTCAATTCTCATGTAAGAGGCGTACATAGAGATGAGTGGACCAGAAGGAGAGTCCACATCCGTTAATCACTTCAGTCAAGGTCTCTCTCTCTCCCTCTCTCTCTCTCTCCTCTATCTCTCAGCCTCCTTGGCTTGACTCAGTTCTCATCTATGAGGATCACATAGGGATGAGAGGACAAGAACGAGAAGTTACATCCTTTAACCACTTCTCAGACAAGGTCTCTCTCACTCTCTCTTTCTCTTACTCTCTCTCTCTCCGCCCTCCTCGTAAGGAGTCAATTCTC
This sequence comes from Zygnema cylindricum, assembly GCA_037447655.1. NCBI lineage: Eukaryota > Viridiplantae > Streptophyta > Zygnematophyceae > Zygnematales > Zygnemataceae > Zygnema > Zygnema cylindricum. The sequence continues at coordinate 121,863 of JBBHKE010003155.1, read as the reverse complement.
ATCTGAGGCTTACATGGAGGTGAGTGGACCAAAAGGAGAGTCCATATCCTTTAATCGGTCTCTCTATCCCTGTCTCTATTTTCTCACTCTCTTTCTCTCACTTTCTCTCCGTCCTCCTCGGCGGGATTCAATTCTCATGAGGCTTATGTGGAGATGAGTGGACAAAAAGGAGAGTCCACATCGTTTAGTCACTTCACAGTCTCTCTCTCTCTCTGTCTCTCTCTCTCTCCCTCTCCCTCTCTCTTTCTCTCCCTCTCCCCTCACTCTCTCCCCTTCTCCCTCTCTCTCTATGCGTATATGTATGCAGATACCGATATACGCGAAACTCATTAAAGTATGCTGCTTTTCCTTTCTGGGGCATGCACAAAAAAAACACAAAAAACGGCACAAATTACATAATGTGGGCAATTTATCATTACGAGCCCAACAAATGTAAAAGTCACTTTTACTTTTGCAGGTTCTCCCCTATATTAAAGATTGTGGATATACAGTTGTACAATTAATGGGTATAATGGAGCATTCCGATTATTCGAGTCTCGGATACAAGGTTAGTAACTCATTTGGGACCTTTTTCACAACAGTTTGTGTGGATCTTGTGACATTTGTTTAATATTGAGCGTCTGGAGGGAGGAAAGAGGGCAGAGACAAGATTGTAGGCATTTTTAGTGTGGATTTGTGAACAATGTTCTACTGGAGGATAAAGGAACAGAGGCCAGAGTGGAGAGAGAGAAGAGTAAATTGTCAAAAAGAAAACAAAACTTGAGAGAAAGGGGACAGAAAGGGAGTGACAGAGAGGGGGGAAAACGGGAGAGAAGGAGAGAGGGAGAGAGAGGGAGAAGGAGAGGGAGAGGGAGTGGGAGGGGAAGAGGGAGTGGGAGAGGGAGAGGGAGTGAGAGAGAGAGTCCAGACACGTCCTGGCACAATAAGAGCATTCCAGTATTCATGTTTTGCAATAAGCGATTTCATTTAATTCACGTTAATTTTTTTTTTATTAAACAGACTATATTGATAAAAAGTGTCGTTCAGACTAACTGTAGTCATCAAATAACTTTCAGAATGTTAGATTTCACATACTGCAGCATAATTGTTTTTGTTGATTTTTTATTTCCTCGTCAAATGCTTTTCAAAAATTGAGTTTCTTGATTTTTTGTTTGTTAAACCGCTTTTTTTTTCTTTTAGACTTTGCTACAGAGAGTAAAAGGTTGTTGTGATTTTGCAATGTGAGTGATAATTCTGGAATTTCTGAAGAAAAGAAAAATTTGGAATGTATCCTGGTAAAGTAAACTTAGAAAATGGAGTTGTTTCCAGAAGGTAACTTTGAAAATGAGGGTTTTTTTGTCGAAGGCATGTAAGAAAATGGGGTAAAGTTGGGTACAGGTTACCAGTTTTTTTGCAGTCAGTAGTCGTTTCGGGACACCTGAAGACTTCAAACGATTGGTAGATACTGCTCATGGTATGCTTTTATCTTTTATTTATTCATGTCTGTTCCTTTTTTTAGTTTCATTTGGAGATAAAATTGCCGGCTTTTTTTCTCCTATTAGCTTGTTTTCATTCCAACAGTTTGGTTATACTTACACTGTTATCTTTTGCAACACTTTTGGAGCTAGAGTACACCTTTTTCCGCTTTCGAGTTAGTGGATTACTGGCATCAAAGCAATGGCAGTGTTAACAACAAATTACAGTTGAGGACGTGGCACATTTTAAAGCCACTTATTTAGTTAGTGTTATTTTGACTATTTTATGATTTTATGATTTTACAGTTATCTCTAGTAGCAATGAAAGGAATAGTCCCCATATTTGTGGCAGATTGCAGCAAGGAATGGATGCCAGGTGGCAATCTTATGGAGTGACATATCAGCATTCTAATGGAATAGAGATGATTTCATCATGACGAATATAAACTATACAGACTGACATGTGACCTTTTTTGTGTTCCTGAATGTTGTCTTAAGTAGCTTCATTCCTGGCATCCTGAGGAAGTGACATGTGTCATTTTGAAAAACAGTCGCATGTTGATTTACTGTTTTTTGTCTTCAGGATGGACCTGTAGATGGCAGTTTGAAGGAGTGGTATGTGGCAACTTTGATGGACTGACACGTGGCATTTTACATAGCATCTTCAAGGACTGACACGTGACATCCTTACTTGACTGACATGTGGCAGTCAACTTGTCATCTTTCAGCAAGTGACATCCAAAGTGTTGACACGTGGCAATCTGACTAACTGGTGTTCTGAGAAGACATCCAGAGTGATTGACACCTGGCATTCCATCTCCCTATAGGTCCTTCTGAGTCTATTGGTCTTTCTGACATTCCGAGGAACTAAATTGTGGATCTGAAAGGGACTGATATGTGACATTTCTGAAGAACAGTTATGAGATGTATGGCAACCAAGATGACACGTCGCATCTTGATGGACTTACTGATGATTTTCCGACAGAGTGGAGAATGGCTGACGTGTGGCATCCAGAAGGACTAAGGCATAGCACCACTAGTGACTGACACTTGACATAGAGAGGCTGACTGCCCTTTTGCATTACACCGTGATTCGTTATTACCGTTCAGAAATATAGAGCATGGATTTTATTTTAGTGTTATTGATTTTAATTTAAGTTCCGGCGATGTGGATGACTTTGGACTGTGAAAAAAACAATCAGTATTTGTAACTCTATTTTATTTCCAATGCCAGAAAAAACCGGCACCGAATTTGTGTTATTACTGCTGATAACAATTCACTGTGTTACTTCCATGTGGCAATAGGAATGAAACGTGGCCTACATGTCTGGGTCTCTGCCCAACTTCCTGTCATTCTGAGGAAACTGAAAACGTGCATTTGGAGGGGACTGACACCTGGCATTTCTGAAGAACAGTCATGTGGCATCCTGACTGACTCAAAAACTGACAGACATGTAGCATCCTGATTGACTGACACGTGGCATCCTGGTTGACTGGATGGTCCGTTCCTGACTGATTGGGAACTGGCTGGCTCATGGCATCCTATATATCTAACATGGGATCAAGAGTAACTGACGTATGGTATCATAATGACTGACACATGTGACATTTTGCATGACTGACACGTGCCATCCAGATTGACTGACACGTGGTATCCAGATTGTCCGGCACAAGGCATCCAGATCGACTGGCTGACAAGTGGCATCCAGATGGACTGACACGTCCATACAGACTGACTGGCTGATACGCGCCATCCAGATTGTCTGACACGTGGAATATGAACTGCTGACACGTGGCATCCAGGTGGACTGACACGTGCATAAAGAATGACTGTCAGAGACGTGGCCTCCAGATTTACTGACAAGTGGCACATGAACTGCTGACACGTGACATCCAGTTTCCCTGCAGGTCTGGGTTTGCTGGTCCTCTTAGACGTGGTTCACTCCCACGTGGCTCCCAATGAAATGGACGGTCTCGCCCTCTTCGACGGTTCCGCGGACTGTTTTCTGCACAAAGGTGAGGAGGAAAAATTCTTAGTTTAGACGGAGTTGTTTAAAACGAGTCTGTTTTTTTCGCAAAGGTGAGGAGGAAAAGTTTTAGTTTAGACTGAGTTGTTTGCAATAACAGTCTGCTGGAGTTACTGATTGTTAATATCATCTTTTATAATAGCCTCTAGGAGTTAATTAATGTTTGTGGTTATCATCTTTTCTAATAGTCTCTAGGAGAATATCAGGAGTTCATAATCTTGATTATCAACTTTTATAATAACCCTCGGAGATGGGCTATGACAGGATTAAGAGGGCAGCATGAGAGATGGGGAACTCGAATGTTGCGATATGGGGAACCGCAAGTACTTCAATTTTTGCTTTCTAATCTCAGATGGTAGGAAAAGACCATAAACTCTAAAAAACCCTTAAGAATTGTTAGAAAATCTGCAAGTATGGAAGGAACTATTATGATACTTATGTTATTGACAAAAGGCTGTAGATTGCTTATGGTTTCAGGCAGCTTACCAAATTAGTGTGTATTACATCGTAAACTTATCTCAATAATAAGTAAATATACCTTTTTAGAATCGTGAGATATAGAAAAAATGGCAACTGGACGGTCAAGATCTCCTTGTTTCTTTTTCCTCAGATGCTGTGATTTTAATGTTTTATTGTTCAGATTTGTGAGGCGTAGAAAAATGGCCATTTCACACTCAAGATCTTTCTTCGGAATCTTTTTCCTCGGATACTGTCCGTTTGGAAACCAGAATCTCAACACTCTGCCTTTGAGACGCTGTCTGTTTCTTTGATTTTTTTTGCTTTTGAAACTGTTTTCCTTTCTGAAACAGGTTTCTGTTTTTACAATTTTTGTGTGTCTTAAAATTACGATTTTTGTCTCTCTTTTTTTACTTTGGTTTCTGGATGTGAAATACAAAGGGGTGCAATGGGGTTTTGGGTGCAGGTGGGTCGAAGAATATCATATTGACGGTTTTCACTTTCATTCTGTTTCTTCTATGATTTATACCCATAATGGAAAAATGGGTCCAACTTGGAATGTTGAAGAGTGCGTTTTCCATTGTTGTTGTTATTGTTATTATTCTTATCATAGTTTTCCTTCACATTTTGATCCGATTTCGAATTGGAATTTAGAGCTTGAGAATTGATGGTTTTAAGCATTTAATTTTGGGCAAGGGTTCGAACAAATTGAAAGTGTTATGAAATGTGAAATTGAACAAGTTGAATTATAGTTCTAGTTTTTTAGTTTTCCATTTCATTTTATTTTCAATCTATTTCATTCCATTCCGTTCCATTTCACTTCATTTTATTTCAGGAAGCCGCTTTGAAAGACTTGTTATGATTATTGTCTTCTGAAATGTGACAAAAGTGACTGTATTTTCCTGTGTTTTCTGTCTTTTTTGTTTTTTCTGTTTTTCAGATATTTTAACCAAAATGTGGACGGAGATGCAATTATATATTTGATTCTTGCAAATGAAATGTTGCGACAACTGAAACCTGACATCATTACCATCGCAGAGGATGTGCGAAATTCGAAACCATTTTTATCTCTTTTTTGTCAAATTTGTCCTTAATCTTAGATTTCTAGGAAATTTTGTTGATGAAAAAGCACAGAAGGATCATTCAATATATGTCAAATTTGTTCGGAAATGTTAATTTTTTATAAGGATGAAATTCATGTGAGAAAAATATAAGTAAGAGAACATCTGGAATTCACGTCTCTCATTTATTTGAGTTTAAGAAATGGATTGAGAGGGAGAGAGGAAAAACGAAGCGAGAGAGAGATGCTAGAAGATTTAAGAAAGATAAAGAATTAAAACTTAAGGAATTTTGTCTTATTTGAAAAGGTGATGAGACTAGTTCTGGTTTTTCCGCTTCGGTTTTTGGGGGTTTTGGGTTTTAGGAGGAAGCAGCATACACTTTATCCAGGTTTATGTCATCCTACTTCTCAAGGAGGCTTAGGTTTTGATTATAGGGTACAAGTGGGTCCTTCCAATATGTGGGAATGGTTAATAAACAATCTTCCTGACGAAGAATGGAAGATGACCGAGGTGAGTTTACTTTGCAAAAAGAGGTACTATTTTCTATAAAGGGATGGTTATGCCGTAAAGAGGATAATTTCAAGGCTTTGTTATGGTATTTTAGTGTTATTTAAGAGTTTCCGATTATGTTTGTAGCATTTTGGAATTGGTTGATTGGAAGTGGAATGTTCAATAGTTCTTTATGTAGAGGTTGACTGTAAAAAGATTATTGTGGGTACAATTTTTTGTCGCTCCGAGTTTTGTTCTTTTTTGGTCCGTGTTGTGTGTATTTTGTGGTGTTTTGTGTTTTTCTCCGATGTTGTATGTTCCAAAAGATTGTGCCATATATATATATATATATATATATATATATATATATATATATATATATATATATATATATATATATATATATATATATATATATAGTATATATTTAACGTTCAATGTTCATGGTCAATGTTCAATTTTTGATGTTCAATCTTTGATGTTTGATGTTCTCTTTTCTATGTTGTATTCTGTATGTTTTAAGCACTATGTTCTATGTGCTGTGTTCTTGTATTCAAAGTTTAATGTTCTATGTTCAATGTTTCATGTTATATGTTATATGTTATGTGTTACGTGTTCATGTAAAACAATGCTAAATTTTCAATATTCAAAGTTCAAAGTTAAGTGTTCAATGTTCTATGTTTAATGTTCGATGCCCAATGTCCAATGCTCTAGGTTCAATTTTTAATGTTCACTGTTCTATGTTATAGTTTCGATGTCGTAGTTCCATGTATGTTCTCTGTTCTGCAATTTATGTCCTATGTTCGTTTCAGTGTCTCGTGTTCTAAGTTCCCTTCGTCGTTTTGTTTTTTGTTTTTTTGTGTAGTTTGTTTTGTCTCCCAAGTTCCACCTATCTTATGTTTGGTAATTGTTCCCTCTTATGTTTATGCTTACATTTGTATGTATGATGCCTATATAGTATATATTTATTTGTCGTATCTATAAATTGTTGTCTAAGTTGTATGTTCAACCACCTATATTTAATGTCTGAAGAAGAAGCCTTCTGCTATTTTAAAAATTCTTATCTTAGTTTATTTCCGCATATTTTTTACATGCGCTTTTATTGATCTCATTCCTTTGACTTTCTTTTCTTTCGTTTTTTCTTTTCTCTTTTTTCTACATTGACCAGATTGTGAGAACATTGACTAATCGGAAAGAGAGTGAGAGAACCCTAATTTTTGCAGAAAACCACCTACAGGTATTTATTAGTGTGTATTAATTATGTATGAAAATTGCAAAAACAGTTAAAAGTTTATTTTGAATTTAGTAAGAAAAGTGGGAATGGAATTAAATTTAATAACTTGAGTATTTGCCCACATGCATAAAAAAAATAAAAAACGGTTAATTATAACCAAGTTTCATAAAATAAATAAAAGAAAAAAAAATCCACTGGAAAAGCTACTCTTCAGAACTTCTCCAAAAATGACGAATGCATCAATTTTACCAAATCTGAAAGCTTTACATCATTCTCTCTCTCTCTCTCTCTCTCTCTCTCTCTCTCTCTCTCTCTCTCTCTCTCTCTCTCCATATTTTCTGTTTATCTTCCGCTCCAAGATTCTTTCTTACTCTTCTTACTTTTCACTCTTTGCCCTTACCCTCATATTCTCTTATTATTTTCAACTTTGTTCCCATTCTCTTCTCTCCTGTTCTTCCTCCTTCCCCTCCTCCTCCTCCCCCACCCCTTCTTCTTCCTTCTCCTCTTCTCCTCCCCATTCCCCTCTCCCCCCCTACTCCCCCTCCCCCTCCTCCTCCTCCGAGGAGAGGGGGCGAGGGGGAGAGGGGAATAGGGAGGGGACTGGAACACATTTCGGTACGGGGCCTCTTCGAGGAGAGAGCCTACACACTGTAGACAGTGCAAAAATTCCCGTCGCGGGTTCTCACTGACGCGTTCTCTGACACTGCACTGTCTGACCTCCTCCTCCTCCTCCTCCTCCTCCCCCTCCCCCTCATCCCCCCCTCTCCCCTTACCCCTCCTCTTCTCCTCTTCCTTCTTCTTCCCCACCCC